>JAYMTA010002426.1:0-16574 GCA_036897625.1 Pelargonium cotyledonis | reverse complement strand
AGTGTTGAAATTTTTTTATCTCAAATTGTTTGGCCACCATATGGGTTTTGCCCAGAATTACAGTAGAGAGAGAGGAGAGAGAGTAGAGAGAAAAGAAAGAGGAAGAAGAGGCCAAAAATATAAAAATTAAAAAGTTAAAAGGGCAAAATAGTAAAAACACATTTTAAATTGTTTTTAATATTTAAAACTAATCCTGTCAGTTAGTTTTGACGAATTATGTTAGTAATTTAACGGAATGGATCTCGCGGGAACAAGAAATGCGATACTATGATCTCGCAGAAACAAAATAAAGTGCAGGGACCCCGGTGGAATAAATGGGATAGTACAGGTACTCTGGAGTCATTTTTGATTGATTTTATGCATGAATAGTAACCAAACAGCTTGGTTGCTTCACAACTTCCCAAATGTACTTCACAACGGCTACATTATTATAGTTTATAATTGTGGTATGGTAAAGTTTTAGTCCAAAAATAAATGTCCCATAGGCACTATCAGTATCAGTGTATCACAAATCCAACCATATCTCTGGCTTTCCCATGCTTTCTATTCAACTCAACCCAAATGAATTCGAAACCATTTGAGACATATTCGGATCAAACATATCAACTCAAACTTATAAAATATGATCTGAAACTCGAAATCGCCACCTCTTGTATTAAACACCTAATCAACCCTTGAAAGTGGTCAAAATGGAGCATTATTGTGCTACTTAGGTATGCTTTGGCTAAAGAAATGAAGGGCATTTTGGTGAGGGAAAAAACACAACAATCAATATCCAAAACTGGTGTAGCTTTCCCTTTCAGGGAACAACCCTAGAAATGCACTAACCACTTCTCCAAATAGAGGAAAACAAATCAACAACAAATGATTATCTCCAACTACTATATGTCCATATCCATGTTTGTTAATTAGTTCAGTCACTATACAAACACAAATTAATCAAATTAAACAAAAAGCAGAGATCTAAAGCTAGAGGAAAAGTAACAAGAGATCATATTGTGATCAATGGCAAAGAAACAGCAACAAATGGTGATTGTCCCAACGTTAACACTGGGAATCAGAGGAAGGCTTCACTCCCTCATCGCCTTCAATTCCTCGTCGCCGTCGTGCCCATCGCCGCCGCCGTTTATCTTACCGGCGACGGTGGTTGGAGACAGTTGAAAAAGTGTGATTTGTTCTCAGGGAAGTGGCCGGGTGTTTGATAACAATTCATATCCATTGTACAAATTAAGAGAAGAAGTGCAGGTTCATGTCGGATCAGCTGGCTTGTGAGAAGTTTGGGAGGAAGGATCTGAGTTTTCAGAATTGGAGATGGCAACCCCATCACTCTGATCTTCCAAGGTCTCTTTCTCTGTACGTCTCAAAGCTTATTGTCAATAGATTTATCATTATTTTCTTGGCCAGCGGAAAGCGGTATGTTGACGTCATCCAACAATATTTGTAGATTTAAAAACTCGATTTATTTCAGTTCAGAAGATCAAGAACATGCATGTGCTAAGTAAGAATAATGCGTTCAACTGGCGTACGTAATTCACACGGGTCATCTTAGATGGACCGCGAATTGAATCACACGTGTCAAATGTCAATTTAGGCCAAACAGACCCAAAATGAGAGGAGACTAGTTTGTGTAGGTCACAGCCGTGCGCTGGCCTTGTACAACTAATTTCCATTTTTGGTTCTTTATCATCCATTTTCGAGATTACAATGATGACATTACGAAGCTACGAGTGTGCAATTTATTGTGTATCATCACTACATTTTCCTACAAAATAAATATGGTATACCTCTTTTTGCTCCAACTTTCTAAATCTTGTGTACATACATGGAAATGCAAGTTTTAAAAGCGTTTGGTGACAAATATATAAGGCAGGTTCAATGGCACAGCATTGCTGGAGAGGCTAAGGAACAAGAGGCTTGTGTACGTTGGTGACTCGCTGAACAGGAACCAGTGGGTGTCCATGGTGTGCTTGCTTGAGTCATCTCTACCAGTGAAAAAGCTCACCTCCATGCACACCATTGCCATTGGCTTATTGACCATCTTCAAGGCCATTGTGAGTCATTACTAAACTTCATTTCAAATGAAACCAGCCCAATTGAGCCCAAATGTGTAGAGCCCAATCCTATAAACTACTTTAAGATTTGATTAGACCGTTATTGTTATCTTTGTGATGGATTACTGGTTGATGCATTATGAATTTTCTTTGTAGCTTTAAAAAATTGAGATTTAAGATACCCGAAGTATCGCTTCCGAGTACGACATGCATTACAAATCTAGTTTCCGACATGCTCCATTGTCATTTCTTCGTTTGCTTGAATTCATTGCTAATGTTTGAAAGATGTAAAATGTGAAGGAATACAATGCTAGTATCGAGTTCTATTGGGCTCCATTGCTGGTTGAATCCAACTCCGACGATCCTGTAAATCACCGTCTTCCTGAACGGATTAATGTTCGAGTACGAGCAATCGAGAAACACGCTAAACATTGGATAGACGCAGACATAGTCGTGTTCAATTCGTATCTATGGTGGAGAAAAACGCTTATAAAAGCTTTGTAAGCGCATCATTTGTCCAAGATTCACAAAATCTTCTTTACATTATATATATATACAGTTTTTCATGTTGAATTTTATTTATAGGTGGGGATCATTTGAAAGTTCTGATGGAATTTACAAAGAAGTAGACATGCCACGCATATATGAGATGGCTCTGAACACTTGGTCGGATTGGCTTGAAATCCATGTCAATCGAACCAAGACTCAATTGTTCTTCATGAGCATGTTACCCACTCATCAAAGGTATTATATCTTTTTAGGTATAGCGACACGTGCAAGCCCGTTTTACCTTTACAGGTGGCCCGATAAGACATAAATAAAATTTGATGTATATTTGTTTTAACTTTGCACGTAAACTGGTAAGAGAAGATATGAGTACACGAGTACACCCCGTTATACTTTATCTTAAAGACTTTGTAGGTGGATAAACGATAGACAAAAAGAAAGCTAAGCTTATTCTCGTAACCACAACTTTGCGGGCGGACCAATAAGAGAATATAGGAGCTCAATCTTGTTATACTTTCTCGTTATGGTTTTACAGGTGGACTGATGAGAGATAGATAAAGAGTACAACTCATTTTCGTTTTAACTTTATGGGTGGACCAATAAGAGAAATATGAGTTATTTTGTGGATAGGCCGAACTTTTAATATTATATTATATGAGAGAAAGTTCTTACCATTTTTGTTTTAACTTGTATAGGAAAACGAAAATAAGAAAATTGGAGTCCATTTCCATTGAACTTTGCTGGTGGAGCGAAGAAAGATACATATGTGTACATTTTCGTTATACTGTTACGAAGAACCTCATTGAAAGATAATGGATATAATTGAAAAATTGATTACAATTTAATTATATAAATTTGGCAGCGTCAGAATTTGAACACTTGACCTTTTGGTACCAATGGTAGAGAACAAATATAACTTCATAGTTAAAATCCTCGTTCATAATTTTAATATTATATTTCAACGATTCATGTGATTTGCAGTGCGAAAGAATGGGGCGCCGACGCATCCGAGAATTGCTACAATGAAACCGAACCGATCACAAAAGAGGGTTACGAGGGAGACGGGTCAGAGCCTAAAATGATGCAAATAGTAGAGGGAGTTGTAGAGGAAATGAGGGGAAGAGGGTTGGATGTGAAAATGCTAAACAAAACAAAAATGGCAGATTACAGAAAAGATGGACACCCAACAGTGTACAGAAAGCAATGGAAAGTGATAACAGAGGAGCAAATGGCAAAACCAAGTAGCTATGCAGATTGTATCCAATGGTGCCTCCCTGGAGTTCCTGATGTTTGGAATGAGCTCCTCTATGCCTATATTTTTCAACCCCAAAACTGATCAACACATTTTTTTTTTTTTCAGTCTTGTAAAATTACAAAACGATATATATATAGACGAGTCTAAACCAATATATGTTTGGACTGGTTTGACTTCTGAGAGGTCAAAAAGAAAATTTTGGACCGGCTTGTATTTAGATCAATTCAAATACGTACTATTATAGAGTTGATGAAAAATCGAACTGATATATATAGCAGGATTGATCGAATTCATAACGATCTAATTGAGAAAAACGTTTGCTATTCGAGAACCAATTTTTCCCAACTCTAGCATTGACATATATTTCTTTTTTCTAAAAGTGGTGTAACTTACTTACATTATTGGGAGATTAAACACCTTTCCATTTTCTTTACTAAACTGAAAATGCAACCTCAAAATAAAACACACTAACAATTGAGATTAATTAATGCACTGCTAGGTGAATCCAATTAACACCATAATTGCTCCATTAAATCCCAAAAAGCAGATTCACAATGACCAAATACAAGAAAAAATATACAGTGCTCCACAGCCCACCATAGCAGATTGTGCAGAGCAACCATCAATGGCCATTACTTGTTCACTTCAAGAACCAAATATATTGATCCATCAGGATTTGTAGAACCGGCAGCATACGATCTGTTGACCAGAAGGTCACTGTCGGTATTGAATTCGTGTAGTGTCGTCTTCTTCTTCATGATTTAGACTTCAGAGACTAGAGAGAGCTCAGATTTGTTTCTGCGAATCCATCTCAAGATGCAGAGATGGAGCAGAAAAAGGACCCATTTCCCTTTAATAGCACTTCTCTTAATCGTCTTCATCGCCTCTTCAGTCTTCTACAACGAACGTAGCATCACAGAAATCGATCGGAACCCAGATCAAGTTCATCGCCGAGACCATGAAAAAGCGCCATTTGCGTACATAAAACCGAATCAGAAGCCATCTCCAGGTCTGACTATATTGCTCTGTTGCTATCTTTACTGTGTTTATTCATTTATCGTCTCTTGTTTGCTACTGGGTCACTTAAGTTTCTGGGTTTTCGAAATTGTAGAGGTTTTGGATAGATTCAGTAAATGCAACTCCAGCAGAGAGTATAGTGGGAGGAAAATCAGGTGGGGTGGTTCCGTGCGCGCGGCGGCGGAATCCGGCCGCCGGAGGGTGGGCTCGGAGACATGTGATGTGTTCTCCGGCAAGTGGGTTTTTGATAATACATCGCATCCGTTATATCAGGAGTCTGATTGTCCGTACATGTCGGACCAGTTGGCTTGCCACAAGCATGGAAGGTCTGATTTGAGGTACCAGTATTGGAGATGGCAACCACACAATTGCAATTTGAAGAGGTGCTTCTTTTTACAATTTGCTTGTTCTGTGTTTTTTAGGTATATTTGTTGGCTTCAATTAATTTTGCTTGTCAATGTCATGATCCCAAATCATAGTTGAGATCATTGAAATCCAAAGATGTGTTGCCCGACTAGAAAAGGGAAAAATCTGTAGAACTGGTTTTTATTCAGCAATTTTAATGATGCATTAACTAAATGTAGGCTTGTTGATGTTATGTCATCCCTGAAGTCTATGAAGTTAGCTAATTGGGAATTTTTCGCCTTTTGTTTTTGGCTTATAGATGGAATGTGAGCCAAATGTGGGAGAAATTGAGAGGGAAGAGACTAATGTTTGTTGGGGATTCACTAAATAGAGGACAATGGATATCGATGGTGTGTTTGTTACAATCTGTTATTCCAGCCAACAAAAGATCCATGTCACCGAATGCTCCTCTTACCATTTTCAGGGCTGAGGTGAGTGAAATCTCCATATGAGAGGTTTGAGTAGCAATTGCAATCGGTTTAATGTTCTTGTGCCTTGAGTTGTTTTCCACTATATTAGAATTGGACTGAGCACTTCGTATCTACTGTCTTTGAAGGTTTGTGTCTTCATTTTTCATTGTTGTATTTTCATGTCTTGTGCAGGAATACAATGCCACTGTGGAATTTCTCTGGGCTCCGCTTCTTGTTGAATCTAATTCAGATGATCCAGTGAATCATAGATTGGCTGACCGGATCATTCGCCCAGATTCAGTTCTTAAGCATGCATCTCAATGGGAGCATGCTGATATACTAGTCTTCAACTCATACTTGTGGTGGAGGCAGGGCCCAGTTAAGCTGCTGTGAGTCTTATTGTCAAATTTCAGTAATCGATGACCAACTTGAGAGCAACGTTATTCTGGTCTGTTAATAAAAACTGTATCCTTGCAGATGGAGTTCCGAAGAAAATGGGGTTTGTGAAGAATTAGATGGTAGAGGAGCGATGGAGTTGGCCATGGGTGCCTGGGCAGACTGGGTGGCTTCTAAGGTTGATCCCCTCAAGAAACGAGTCTTTTTCGTCACTATGTCGCCAACACATCTTTCGTAAGTGCTGAACCCCTATCCTGAAAAGTAAATTGTTCCATTTTTAGATATGTCATCTATAGTGAAGATCAGAAATTGGGTACTATGACCAAAAGGTCCAAAACACAAATCATGATAGGCAGTTTGGTATTTAATCATTATGGCCCAATTCTTACCAACCTCAGAACTTTATGCATTAGGATTTTCTCGATTGTGCTTTTGTTGGTTGGTACTAGAAGCTAAGTTCAAAGGTTATCATTGGTGCATAAATTGGGATGAAAAAAAAGATGTTATATTTATACATATAGGAGTCTTTATTAGTGTCATTTTTAGCCTTGGATCAATTAGGATAATACTGTCATGGTAAATGTGCTTTATTAATGAGGAGATTCAGATTCTCTTGAAATTATGATTGGTCATGTATTCAATATATTAAGCATTAACCATTTCTTCAGTATGACCCTTTGCATATCAATATGGCTATTTTCTCTTGTTTTTGTGCTATCACACGAGATACATGCTCGATTCAAATGTACCCTGTTATGGTCAGCTAGTATGAGAAGACCACGTGCTGTGAATCACACTCAGCAATGATTTTCAGAGGGCCAAATTACCTTAGGAACCGCTCACGCATTATGCATGAATCCATATTCCATATAAGGGAAACTCATTATTTATCATTAGTTGAGATTCATTTAGGCTTCAATCATCACTTGAAAATTTGCTGAAAGACCTCTCTCTTTTGTCTCGAACAGGAATCAAGAGTGGAAGTCTGGAAGTGAAGGGAATTGCTATGACGAGCATACTCCTATCGACTTGGAGGGCTATTGGGGATCAGGTTCTGACCTGCCTACAATGCGAATGGTGGAGAATGTGCTCGGCAGGTTGAATTCGAAGGTGTCGGTTCTAAACATAACTCAACTATCGGAGTACAGAAAAGATGGACACCCTTCCATCTACCGCAAGTTTTGGGAGACATTGAGCCCACAACAATTGGCAAAACCCTCAACTTATTCTGATTGCATACATTGGTGCTTGCCAGGAGTGCAAGATGTTTGGAATGAGTTGCTGTTCCATTTTTTGTAGAACTTTATTGAGCCCTTTTGTCAGTGGCTTGGATTCAACTGAAAAATAGAACATTTCCCCCCAAAATTTATTTGCTCCTGCCTGGTGCTACCCAATTCTTTGCTGTACCGTATATAATGGGAAATATTTGGAGTAGCATTTATCATTTGTTAGCATATTTTGTAGTGCAAGTGTAAAAAATTTACTACCTAATATATCAATTTTGATTTTGATTTTTAAAAATATAATAGATTATCAGAGGGATCATAGCTCAGTGGTAGAGCATTTGACTGCAGATCAACAGGTCACCATGTCAAGCCTGGTTTGGCCTGGCAATCGAATAGAATATGTGTATTTTCTTTTCAAGAACTTGAAGTGGAATCAGATTTGAGATTGGTTTGGCTCAAAGTTACTCGTATAGTTGGTTTTTAGTCGGAGGATTGTCTCGACTTAGTTAAATACTTTAATAGGACAATCTTTTTTTTGTGTATCGCTTTGCGAATAGACCCACGAGCTTGCTAAGCTTTCTGATTGCTGAAGGTCAAGTGTTGTGGGATGAAAAAAATCTCTAAGTATGTTCTATTTTATGGAGCAAATAATTTGAATAAATAAGAAGTCTTAAGTTTCAAAAAAATATATATATGCATTCGTTATCAATAATGTTCTTAGTATTACACTTAATTTGTTAGAAAACTCCATTAAAAAATAGTTACAACACAAGCTTGAGATAAAAGATAAACGAGACCACAAACAGAGTCCTACTAACTCCAGACCACACATTGGGCCCCCTCGGGGGTAACATCCCCCCCCCCACCATCCCTCACCCCTCCCCAGCTAAGCGAGCCACCTCATCTCAGCTCGTCTGTTCCTCAACAGCACCATCAGCATCTCCCTGTCCTGGCACCTCCGGCACCACCTCCAAGCCCCCCTCCTCCTCCTCCTCCTCCTCCTCCGGATCCACCAAAGCCAGCCGTCTTCTCCACCCCGACACAGCCTCCCGTCGCTGCCAATTTCGATCCCCTCTCTTCGCTGAACTTTTCCGCACCTCCACACGCTGACCCGATCTGTATCCCACGAACCCCCTGCATTTCCGCCGCTATCTGCTACCCGCCAACGTTATTTGCTGCAAGCCGTTGCTAGTCCAGTCGCCGGTCCCGCTCAGAGCCGCCGCCGCCTCACAAATGCTAAAAACTGAAAACTCAAACTAAACCCTAAATGCTCCTCTATTCCTAGAGAGCATACAGACCATTTTTTAAGAGAAAAGAGTTATGACACTAACTTCTCAATTTTTCAAATTAAAATGCAACACTTATCTGAAGGCAATATTGTATTATTTTTGTAATAATTTATTCCTTTGCCCTTATACAATTCTACATGAACATCTAAACTTATCTAAATTAGTAAATAGAATTCAACAACAATATTAAGATAATTAAAATTAATACCTTTCACATGTACAGTATTATGATGTAGGGAATAGTTTGATTTAAACTTGTTTTTCTATTTTCATTCTAATATAATTAAAATTAAAACCTTTTTTCTATTTTTATAGATTATGTATCAATAACAAAAAAAAAACTTCACAATGAGAGGGTAAGGTCAATATCTTCATTTGGCGAGTTGGTCATAGTCGAAATCATTTCAGCATGGTTCGTTGCTGGCATTGCATCCTGTATTGCAAAAACAAGAATGTAGTCACACTCATTTTCAAGCTTACAAATATACAAACGAAAAAAATGTAATGTTAGATCTACATTTACCCTGTAGATGGTTCCATCTTCTTCAACCTTCCATCCAGCTTCCTCACACAGAGCCTTGAGCAAGTCATTGTTATCCGGATGTTTGGGGAGCTCATAGTTTCCATTAGCCCTCAGCCCAGCAAATATCCGCTGAGCCACCGCTCGTCTCCGGCGCTCCCTTTGCTTGTTGTTGTGCCTCTCCCTCTCCGTCGGAAACCGGTATTTGGACACGGTCCGGCCATCCTTGGTGGTCCGATGAACCACCCAAGGCCCTCTGGTAGTCTTGATGCACCCTCTCACCATCTTCTTCTTCTCTTCCACCATATTGTTTCTTCCTCTTGGAGCAAAAGAGTGGTTTTGGGAGGCCAAAGTGAGGTGTTTATAAAATGTAGAGCGGCTGATCACAGAGGTGTGTGTTGGGAGTAAAGTACTGCAAGGAAGGTGTGTGTTATGCATATGTTTTATGCTTTTTTTTCATTTTCAATGGATAATGGTTCTAGACTGAACTGGTGTTGCTGTGGTGTCCGCTCACTATCATTTGTTCTCGCCAAAATAGGTTTCTGTGCATTGATTTCTTGATTTTGGCGCAGGTTTTTTTGCATTTATTTTGCATATATACCTGCAAGAGATATTCCCAGCAGAAGCTGTACATCTTGGGAGGGACAACAAAAAGACAAGAAAGTTCACTTTCTCAGGAAAAAAATGGGTCCCTTTAATCCAATGATGCAGATGCAAACACAAATTGTATGAGAATCAATCCGACCAGTACTGCAGATGCTGATATGGAGGAAGGAATCAAAGGTACAAGGTTGATACTTTTGATCACTTTTGTCTGATCCAAAAGGAGAGTCAAGAATATTTTGTGGTCATCATTCTGGAGAAAGCTGGTGGTTTCTTGCAATTTGCTATTTTGTTCATCTATTTTCAGACAAAGGTTTAAGGAAGAGTCTGGTCTTAAAACATTGAAAATTGACTACCCATAACCCAATGGCCAAAACAAACACATGAAACAGTATGTCAAAAACATGGCAGACAAAAAGAAAGGAACAAAAGACTAGCAAATAAGTAGTGGTAGTAGTAACTAGTAAAGTTGGATCAACATACATTTTGTATGGTGGCTTCCAAAGAGACAGCCTGTTCATCTTGAAAGCACCAATGAGATGCATTTTCTCAGGACATCAGCATAATGTTGGTAAAGAAACAACCTGCAAAGAGAATTTAAATTCATTTTATACCGAGAAGAGGACGATAGGCAAAGCAAAACTAGTATCCATAATCCATACCAATTAGGATGTGAATTTGAAATTAATTTTTGAAGCTTGTTGCATCTCTCGACTTGAAGTGGGCATACCATTCAGTGCATATGTATGATCGAAGAATGCTACACGAACTTAATTAGAATATTGTTCACTTTAGTCGATGAAACTGTCTAATTTTCCAATGTCGGGGAAGGAAACAAGAAAGGTGAACTAATATAACATTTAGAAATTAAAAGGTAAAAGAAGCTTGATAATAAGCACAGGCTCTTTTTATAGCACTTATAGTCCTTGCAATCCAAGATAATAGAGAAAACGTTCTCTTTAAGCTTCTTAATTGTCTTCGTGCAGCTAAAATAAGTTACAAAGGTTTATTAGATAGCATATATACATCACATATCCAACAATATCAGCACTATGTACATCACAATACCATCATGCACACATTTTTATGAGAGAATTATATGGAATCAAAACTGATAAAATGCTTTGAATTTACAATGTAATTAGGGGAAGAACTAATATGCATGTTACCGCATTTGCACAGTCTATTAAATGAATTGGAGTCAGTATTGTGCACAAGGAACCCTTAATGTTACCCAAGAAAACAGTGAGTAACCATGCTAAGGGACTCTAACAACTCAATTAATCCAAGTAAAAGGCCCAACAATAATAGTCAGAGTGTGCGCACTCAGTAAAGGAGCAGACATATATAAAAAGGTAAGATTGTGGAGAAAGAGAAAGCTATAGAATCTTGAAAGACAAAGAAATACAAGGAGAAAAAGCTTACCCTCTGAAAGCATATTTTGTGGAAGCTCGGATTGAATTAACATGTCACGAAAAAAATTACGATGCAATCCTATTTTAAGCCAGATTCAAGAAGAAATATGTAGTAATCAGCGATAATGTAGTTAATCTGTTTCGTGACCTGGTATGACAAATGGTCCAATTCAGCTTAAGAAATAGCGTTGGCATAAAGAACAAAACAAATCTCTATAATTTATATACAAGTATTCATACTGCCAATGCATATTCAGGTTCGATGCAGAAATATTCTTTGAGATCTATTCTTTGATTCAGAAATGGATATGGAGCAGAAATTTATCCTTCCAAATCTCCTCTTTTCGGTAGTAAATATGCACATTACTTGTGTAGCCTAAACCAATATGGTTTTAGAGATATCAACTAATGAAGCAATGCTGTTTAGCAAAGAGTTACAGGTTTGTATTTTAGATGCACATGACCGGATTCTTAAGAACTTTTCTCGACAATGTATGTCACTATACACACTCCTGGTACCTCTAAGGTCAACATGAACATTACTCCTCTTAAGCCTAATACACATTTTCTTCATTCAGATGATAAGTGATAACTTCAATTTTATCAATTTTCTAAAGTGTCATCCAACACAAAAAAGTAAAATGCACAATTAGCTTAACAATTAAGGTCATGAAGCTTGAAGAACACTTCAATTCCATAAAATGCAATAACACAGCAATACCAAAAATAAATTAAAGATTGAACCTGAAGTGAAAAATGCAAATCGGCACCAACAACTGACAACGCCCTAGGAATAGAAGACTATTTCACCCGCACCGATTTCCGATCAGGTCCAGAACATCGGCACAATCCAGCAACCTTCGCTCCGATTCTGAGAAAAATTCGGCTGCGTACCAATACGTAAAATTGGATCTGAAGAGTTACCTTGAAGAATAAGAGATCTCCATTTGTTTGAACTTCGGGAACGGCCTGCCTGGAGGCTTTTCCATCGGAAGCTGTTACTGTCGCCAGAGAATAACTGCCACGTCGACATTTACCGGCGTCGATTGGTTTCGTCCGGTTAATATCATCTATGAAATGAACACCTGCTTTGAAATTTAATTTCTGTTAAACGGGCGGGAACGTTGAGTTTATGTAGGAGATATTCTGGGCCGCTACTGGGCTGGCTACGACTTAATACTATTGGGCTTCACTAAAAATCTGGGCTGGCTCGGTTAGGTTGTGTTATGGTAATTTTGACTTTTTTTTCATTGCGGAAAAGTGGTTTGATTAAGCAACGTACGTTGATGGATGGATCTACGGCTGGGGTTTGGGTGGAGGGGTGAGGGTGCATGATATTCTGGTGGCGGCGAGTGTAGGATACGGAATCAAGAGGAGATGTCCAAGTCCAATAAAGAGGTAGACCCGGATCCGGTAGTAGGGTTGGTGATGTGAGGACAAGGCGGAGATAAAAATGGGAAGATATGTCGGGTCCGGGTGGGGCCCAATTATGATCACCATTTATAGTTGTAACGTGATATTTGGCAGATCCCAAGTTTGACTTATTGACTTTGGAGCATGAGGCGTCACTTCACGCATCCACTTCTTAGGGAAATAATATAAAAGGTGTGCATGCTCATTTTCCTATCATCCTTGGGAAATTAAATTCCCACAAATCATTTGTATTTGGACCCTCTTTTATTATTTTTTTTACATTATAATCATGTGAAAAAAATTTGTATCAAACAAAGAAATTATGAATTTACTTTATTTCCTTTTTCATATAATAATGTAATTATTATTATTTTGTGGAATGAAGTGTACGATGGGAGTTTGTGACCAGATAGGAAACCTATGGGCCCACGAGGCTCAGAGAGAGGCCCAAAACAAAGCACCAGGACCAGGCCCTGCTTCTTTTGACTAACCCACACCACAAAATTAATATCCTCATTTGTTTACATAATAATGAGTAATATTTGCTGTAAATATTTTTTTTTTTTTTTGTAAAATGTATATCAGTTACAACTTGACAAAGTCAATAAGGTGATGTTACCTCATTTAAAATCATTTATACCCACCTAAGTGAATTTGTGGGAGTGGAGCGATCCGTTCAAATCTATGGTTTTAAATGAAGTGTCATCACCTTATTAGTTCATCTGATGTAACTTTATATCAGTCAACTGATATACATTATACCCTTATTTTTTCATTAATTGTTACTAGTATATAACAAAAACTTGGGATAGGTAGACCATGGTGTCAATTATTTTCTAATGCAAATTTGTTGTTTGATGTGAAACGGGAAACAAGATCACCTTATTATAATCATGATTTTAAGGAGCACTTGAATACTATATTTTATAGAACAAATTAAAATTAGACGAATGATATATGTACAAAATTTTGTACAACATTAGTTTTATAAAATGATGTGTCAATAGATGAGATATGACACATCAAATATGATGTTGGTGACTTGGCCGAATCACAACGCGCCACATGTGCAGTAAGTCTAATAAACTGGGTGCTCCGTGCCAGAAATTCATGGGAGGGTAGTGGTATCATATGTGTCGGGTTGTTATTCGTTCAAATTAATTTTAAATTACAAAAACACGAAAAATGTGTTTGTCACGTAGATTATCCCATCATTTTGTAATAAAAATTTGTATAAAATTTGGGATGTTTTACATTTTTCTTAAAATTATTATACTTTGACGTGAAAAGGAGAAAAAAATACTAATAATTCATTTGTTTAAAAGGCTAATTGGTTTTGTCTTCCTTGAATTGTCTTTTTTCTTTTAGTTTTAGCCCTTGGACTCCAATCTTTTTTTTATAATTAAAGTCACGTTACATGTTATAGTCGGTTTTGACCCGTCATCATGCAACCTAAAATTTTAGACCACATCATCAATATATGTTAGACTTCAACTGTGATAGATCGAAAGATAACGTTTCATTTCATTTTTATGAGGTAAGAACGTCAAAACGACGTCATTTCAGCTGTCATTATCTACCAAATTTAAACGTTTTCGTTTCATCTATCACAACTGGAGGTTGACATGGATGATAATCTTAGGTGACATGATGATAATGTGTCACCCTAATCTAACATGACACAATAAACCGGCTACAACCGATATTTGTAGTTTAATTAAAAAAAAATAGAGAAGGTCAATGGTTCAAACCATGCTAAACCCTAATTAGAGGCTAAAACCAAAATATGTATCCGTCCAAGAGAGACAAAATCATTTAACCATTTCTTTAATTATCACAACTAAAACTAAATTATTTAATAGTTCCATCGTCTATCATATATATAAAATAATTAAAAAAAAACTAAGATTTTTATGTCAATTTATTCTCTCGTTAAAAAAAATGTCGATTTATTAAAACTACAACTTATAAAGAGAATATTGATAGTTTCTTAATTCATTTTTATTATATTATATATATTTGTCTCAATAATTTTACACTATCACTAAACTTATAATAATACAATTACAACTTTTCACTTTTCAGCTATGATAACCGATTGTGTACGACACATAACTCTATTTATTATTGAAATATCATTTTTGCCTTTGAAATACACTATCTTTCTTCACATATCGTGTTGCTCTTAATTATTCATAGTTGATTCACAAATTAATCAACAAATCACAAAGAAAATTATATTTCAATAATAAATAGATTTATGTGTAAGACATGCGAAGAGAGATAGTGTATTACAGTTAAATTTAATTGACTAAACAGTACTTTGTCAAGTACGTAGAGACTAGTGTCAAGCGTAATAGTTCTAGAAAGTTATATGTCATTGAAGCGTAGTACATAGGGGTCGGATGTAATTAGTAATTACCCTTAATAATAGTACTAATAATTGATTTTATAGAAATAAAAACCCAGATTTCCTATTTTTGTAATAGTCCTTAAGCTAAAACACAAATAAAGAAGAAAAAAGAAAAAAAAATCAAGTGGCGACCGTGGAAGAATTTGAATTTCCCATGAATGGCCAAATAGCGTCAAGTCAAAAAAAACAGCTGGGATGGCAGCAAGCTGAACCCAACCTTTTCATATGTACGGTGTTGACGATATTGCCCCTTACCCTTATTTATATCATTACCGTACCAGTTATTCCAACTTCAATGGGCAACATTGTCCAACTATATATGCCCAAATTATAATTGGCATATGCATTAACAAAGTAATTTGAGCTGTAATAATATGCCAAATTTAGTTGACCTCATTGACATATCATGTTGACATCATCCGCAGAAAGAATAACATGTTCATCTCATCTCATCTCAATCAATTATAACATAACAAATTTTGTCGATCTGATAAAAAAATTAGGTCAACCAATTTACATAAAAACAAATTCATATTTAGATTTAGATTTTTCAAATAAATACTTTCTCTGTTTCTATACAACATACATGACTTGGATCCTCACCTTCAAATATAATTAGACATTGTAGTTGGTTTGAAAATGAAATTAATTGCATATCATGAGGAAAAGAACATTAATTATATTTTGTTTCTCCTCAAATATCACCAAAAGTCACAAATGTGGTTCGTGACTCTTGCAGAAATAACTTCATTTAAAAAAAAAAACAATACGCGAACTTATGCAACTTGTTTTAAGAAGGCAATAACTTGCCAAACAAACACAAATTCTTGTTACGAGTCCAATATAAAATCGGATGCTAGTAAACTATACATCGAAGACGGAGTCTCAACCAAAATGCTCGAGCGAGCAACCGTGTTATATTAGTTTATCCTCTCATGAATTGAGGTTTCAAGGATGTTGTTACTATGTGGTATGGGAATGTAGAGTATAGTAGGTAGATTGTAATGGGAGTCTCCGGTTTTGGGAAGCAGGAAAATTAGGAAGATCAGTCAGAGAGAGAGAGAGAGAAGAGGGGAAGAAGAAGAAGGGAGGAGGGGAAGGGAGGGAGAGAGAGAGAGAGAGAGAGAGAGAGTTCAATTTCCGAGGAGTTCTCTTGCTGTGAGTCAGTTCTGATGGAGTACTGCCAATGAACATGGCTTTGGCTTTTCTTTTCTCAACACTATCACCTAACACCCACACCCTCTCATTGGCTTTCACAGAATTTCGGATTTTCCCAATAAAAGGACTTTATCCCCACATTTCACCTCACTCTTACCACATATTCACAAAATTGCCACTCCATTCCATTTCATCGTTCATCCATGTAATGTGGGTGTTCACCAAATGATGAGATGGGAGCAAACTTAGTAGTAACGGTGTTCAAAAAATTGAACCGCACCGCTCAAACGTTCAAACCGATTTAAACCGCACCAATTCAAATAAATACAACTTATAGCGGATTAATTTTTTATTAAACCGCAGTTAACGGTTTATTAAGCGGTAGAAAAAAATTTCAAACCGCTCAAACCGAACCGACCGCCATATTCATATAGTTTTATTTATTTCCTTATGTTTGTGTTCTTGAATTTCAATTTTGGAGCATGAAGTTGTTGTC
>JAYMTA010002425.1:0-16575 GCA_036897625.1 Pelargonium cotyledonis | reverse complement strand
ATGAGGTTTGGTTAACACCTCAAGTTTATCGAGCTTGTGATTATAGGGGTTACGATCCCTATGTTCTTGTCTGGTTCGGACCTCTAAAGTTATTGATGCAGTCTTTGCTATTGTACTCTGGTTCATGAATTAATAAAATAAAATGTTTCCTTTCAAAAAATAAAAAAAAAAACTATATACCCATATCAAACTTCATCTGTCAATTATATTTTCTTATCATCGATGATGCTTCACCTAATCAATCACAATTGTCTGAAAATCATTTCTCACCCAAAAATATTATATATGAAATTAAGAATATTCTATATGAAATTCAATGGATCTTAACCAAGATTAAGAGTATCACCATCAAATGACATTTGAAAAGAATGACAATATTTTATTTTTTTGAGAAAGAGGACAATTATATTATAATAATTATCCTAATTTTGTTGTCTTAACCTCTAGGGGACAACTCTAATTGAGATTAATTATTATCTAATTTACCAATTTATCCTTCCCTGCACTGGATGGAATATGGATATGATATTTTAATGATTCATTCTCACTTTTAATATAGATAAATATGTTGCAATTCTTAATAGTATTTTAAATTATTGGTTATAATAATTTAAGCTGGTTCAAATTAAGACAAATAAAATTATTCTTGTATTTACAAAAAGTGATCTAAACATCAAAATTAAAATAAAATAAAATAATATAGCATTTGAATTGAAGTTCAAGTGTTCAACTATAACCTCCAACAGCAACAAAAAAAAACATCTCAATTAAGCAGATCCTCTTAACACCATAATAAGAAGAAATCGTTCAAATCAGAGCACAAAAACACAAAATAAAAAACTCACCGATCTGGATTTAGATTTAGAAGCCGAGACCTTGCTGGAGAGAAGCGGTTCAAGAGGCTGAGCCGCCTTCACAGCCAGCCTAACGCCACCGCCACTAGCCACTCTAGATCTGCTCCGACACCGCGAAAAAGCCTCGAAACCAGTAGCAGAAAACTGTTTCTTAACCTCCGCGTACAGCAAATCGGTGCGACTCGTCTTCACCAGATAAGAACTCCCCATCTTCGCTGAAATCTCCATAGCCAATACTCGAAGAAGGCGAAGAAATTTGAATTTCTGAGCTTTTCGAAAGAGTAGATTGAAAATTTTGAAATGAAAGAAAACAATTATTGGGTATAGGTAGTGGCTTTTGAGTTGTGTACATATAGGCTCCGCGAAGAGTGTAAAAAGGTCATCTTTTTAATATTTTTTATTTATTTATGCGGATACAGAGGACACGTCAGCGCCAGCGCTTGCCCGCCCCTTGTTTCGCGAAATTCAATTATGGAAGGTGTTTTTTGGAGTTATGTGGGTGACACGTGGCGCTCGCTGAGAAGCCGGTGCCGAACATGCTGACTCAGGTCCGCTTACGTGGACATACAGGTAGGGAGTGGGCGAGGAAAAGTGTGGTCAGGTCAGCGTCGACTCAACATGGACACACTGTTTTTGTGGATAAGAAATTTCAAGTGCATTTTGTTTCATTCTGTGTTTAAATACTAAAAAGATACATGGACCCAGTTTCTTAGGTGAGATTGATGAATTAAAATTAGGCAATTGCGATATATGTCTTATAAGGGTACTATATGTTATCACAAAAATAAGAAGTAATATACCTCCCAATGATGAGGGTAACGTGCGACTGATTGGTTAGAGAAACTGGAGAAACTCGTATTTTTTCAATACACTTTATAATTTTTAAGCGAATAACTACAAATATTAATGATTCAAATTTTCAACCAAGTACTACGTATCTCCGTTTCAAATTAAATGTCATTATAGAGTTCAAGTTTTGTTTCAAAATAAATGTCACTTTCTATTTTTATTACGTATATATGTACACACATAGTTTTTCCATAATGTCATTTTGTTATAATGACTTTCACATGAAAGACAGTGGATTAGCAACGATGAATTTTTTTGTTTTTATTTAATCAAGTGTAAAAAAGTCATTTAATACGTGTGAAAAACTCTAAAACGACATTTAATTTGAAACGGATGTAGTATTCAAATTATAAACGTCTTAATGTCAGCCTTTTGTATGTAAATAGAAAAACAGTTGCTCTACTTGTAATTTCTAAATATTTAATAAGGTAGGTAAGGTAGATACCTTTTATGGATACGTAATAACTTATAAGAAGTTCTTATCGTTTATCAACAAAAAGAACGTAATTTTAAAACTTTGTACAGGAGCGATTTTGAATCCATATTTTATTATTATTATTTTAAGGAAAATTGGTATGATTGTTAGATGCATGTAGAAGTTCAAATATCTGCATATGGTCAGTCTCACAAAGCCAATCAGAGTACATAATTAAGTGATGAACTTGAAATTCAGATAAATATGGAAATCATATGTTTGTATGCGTGTTGTGACTAATAGGGTTTTGGCATTTTGTATGGATTATTGGGCATATGGAGAAGCACTGTAAAGTAAATAGTTTCTCAGCATTTCAGATACGGATGCACAAAGAGAGTTCGAGAACAAATCAATCAGAGACTAGAAGATCAGGTACGGGTCCGATTGGCGCAGGCGCCCTATCATGAAGGGCGTCATCAGGGGAGACAAGCTGTCGCATCCACACCCTACCCCCCCCGCCGGCGCGCGCCCGTGCTGCCGCCCGGGCCCCGCCATTGTGCTGTGACATGTGGCACGACTTGACAAGTGTGCTCGTTGCCCCGTTCCTTTCTTTGCCTGTGTTGCATTGAACCATTGTCCAGCTTCCTCCAGGGTATCAACGCCACGTGTCCCAATTGTGTTTGTGCTACATGCACCACGAACCACACGAATCAACGCCATTTCTTTTAATAAGTAAGCGGTACTTTTTTTTATTAAAATACGTAAGCAATCAAAAAATACATGGTGAAATCATCCCAAAGACAAAGCTTATTTGTTGGTGGTGAAAGAACCTGAGGCGTGATGTCGCTAAGGAGATGAGTGAGTCTTGCTCCCATCCTCTCAACCTCTTGACGAAGATGCATGAATGATGATGTCGCAGAATGGCCGGTGAGAAAGAAAGCAATTGTCTTGTTTAAACCAACACGTACAATAGATACAGTCGCGGGAAGAGTTGAGATAATGGCGATTCCATGATCCAAACGTCATGCCAAAACATCACAATATTCTCGTCCCCAAGCTTCCAACAGTAAGCATCTCAACCTGCTATATCAAGGAATCCCGATAAATGTTGCACGTTTAGAATGTGTTGAACTACTGGTGAGGCTGAAGGCGCACAAATTCCTTCCAACGACCAAGAGCTCATATCCCAATTATATATAGCACACAAAATCTGCTTCCATAAAGAGTTGGACTGCGAAGATAATCGCCGCCACCACTTGGCAAGTAAATTTGTGATAGTATTCACAGATGTCAAGCCCGCCGTGACAACTACTGAACCCTATCGAACCTTACAAAGACCTGGCCCGGTGAGTTTCCTACCCATACAAAATTTCGTTCAGAGTGCCTAGAAAAGAGACATAAAGTAAAGTGGAAATGGGGTAAATGCAGAGCAAATAAGCGTAATCCATCCACCAAAAAATATGTACTTCCATCCACTAAAAGATATGTACTTTGCTTGCCAAGATGCTAACCGTCTCTTGAATTTCTCAACAACTAGGTCCCAAGTGTTTACTAATCTTGGGTTACTACCAAGTTGAAACCCCAAATAGGTAATAGGTAAGGTCCCCACAACACATCCCAAAATTTTCGCCGTGGAGTCTGCAAACTCGACTGTGATTTTTAGGCCAATTAATCGGGACTTGGCATAATTGATTTTTAGGCCCGATGCTAGTTCAAAACAGAGAAGCAATACCTTTAAATTTCTAATTGAGTCCAAACTTGTAGCATCAAGAAAAAGAGTCGTATCGTCCGTGAATTGTAAATGTGAAATTGACAATTGGCCGACCCGAACATCATTGCTCCCTCCAAGATGCCTCCGCCGCGTGTCCAAGTGAATGAAAATGAATTTAATACCGATGCACTGGATAACATGCACATAGGCATCCACTGTGATCGTGTCCACGTACATTGTCCTTCGTGCATCACAACTAAATCAGTTTATCTCTACCACTAATGCTATCATCTAGCTATGCCAATAAACCGTGCTCAAATTATCAACCGAACAAGAATTGGACTAGTATCGTCCAATTTCAACCAAAATAACCCTGATTAAGATAAACAAATCGCATCCATCAAATTAAACTTAATTTTTTTAGTTCTCTACTAGGGTTAGGAGTACAAACGTAGCCGAATCTGGCGGCTTTACCGCCATAGTTCCGCTGTCGACGCTAGAGGCTAAGCGCTACTCAGTCTTTAGTCTAGATCTGGGGTGAACGGTATCCGACGCCGCTACTAGTGGTCTGTATTCTCTTGGTGGAAGTTTGGTTTTCGCTTTGTTGGTAGTTTCGCTATGTCTCGTTATTGTAGGCTTGGTATTAGGGTTAGGTTTGGTCTTAAGTTTGGGTTGGTTTGGTAGTATAGGCTGGGGGGAAGACATGCCTAGTGCCCCTGGTTTGCTAGATTGGGTAACACCCAGTTTCATGGGGATTTACTCGGGTTTGGTCAAAAATGTCTTGGTTATGTTCGATCCAATTGTTGTTTCTTGCCCATCAAGAATTTTGAAGGTTGTACTTGTTGTTTTAATCAGTAATATTGTTACGACTTACAAGGTAAAAAAATAATACTCCCTCCGTCCCAAAATGAGTATCTTTTTTCCTTTTCTAGTAAGTTAGTTATGCATGAATTGTCAATAATACCCTTATAAAAAGCTAGTTAGAATCTCTCACCACATGATCATAAGGATACAATAGTAAATATATCACAATAACTAACTTCTCCTTAATTTTTGTCAAAATAGAAAGGAGGACACTCATTTTGGGACGAAGTGAGTAATAAATAAAAATTAACAGATCTCATAAATTACCAATTGCCCCTTAAGCTCCATATTTATTCAAAAATGCACTTAAACCTATTTGTTGCTTTTAAAATAGTAATTTGATGAATCATTTTAGCTCCAACTTCTTAAATACTCGTAGATGCTCTTGAAATTTTCCCAAGGACCCATTTTCGAAATTAAAGAGTCTGGACGACTTCTGGGTCTAGGTAAGCATATTTTTGCCCGAAACTCCAAAATGAGATTGTTACTTAAATATGAAAAATGACCTCCTGAATCCAATGTTTCATTCTCCGCATTTTGATCTTTCCACTTTCTCTAAAACCCCTTCACATGGCTAAAAAAATTTATTCCAATGCCTTAGGTGAAATTCAAGTGCCCTCTTAAGTTTTACTTAATGATGTGCTATTTTATGAGTGCGCATGCCCACTCTCAAGTGCAATCATGAGTGTAAGCACCCATGACCCAATGTGAGACAAATGGATATGAAAATAATCATAACGAGTAAACCAAATGTGCATTTTCATTTTGACATGAAAAAAATCATATCAAACATTATCATGAGTTTTATAGTTAAAATAAAAAACGGCTTGTTTGGAAACCAATTTTTCATTTGAAATACTAAATTTGAATCAAATAAAATGTTTAAACGCTCAAAGAATTTTAATTTTAATGTGAGACATATTCAATAACAATAGACATGATATTTTAAATGACAACTTTTAATCGTCATTTGAAACTCTATAATAGTCAAATATCTTATTACATTAAAAATAAAATATTTCTCGGCTCTTGTGGCGGAGGAGTCATGGCTAGGCAAAATCATCAACAATGGAAGCCTCCTCATGGTCAGATGCTTAAATTAAATACAAACGGGGCGACTTTTGAATCAGAGAATAGAGCGGGAGGGGTTGGATTGTCAGATATCGAGATGGAGTTTGTCTTGGAGGAGGTCGTGCGGTCTTGACCCGGCCCATGCTGAGGCGTTTACAATAAAAGATGCACTAAGTTGGTTTACAGTTCAATGTTGGAAGTCTGCTGTAATTGAGTCGGATGCGTTAAATGTGCTTCAAGCCTTGCAGACCGGAGGGGAAGATTTCAGTGCCTCGAGTCTGATCTTTGGTGATATTTTATATTTAGCTTGGTATTTAGATTGATTGGAGTTTGCTTATGTTGGGAGGTCAGCGAATTGTGTAGCTCATGCACTTACTAGATCATTAGTGTTTGTAACAGAGTCTATTAGATGGGTAGGGAGTGATGTCCCCACACTGATAATAAGTTTATTAATACGGATTTAATTGCTTAACAAAAATTCGTACTTTTTCTCTCAAAAAAATATACAGTAATATTTTAAATTCAAAAATAAAAATGAGGAATTTCAAATTAAATATCCGTAACCAAACGGAAGCTGACGTGAATTACATTTCATAAACAATAGTACATGGACTATAGGTGTGTGAGTGGGCATACGCTCACAGTCCCACACACATAAATACAACCAACTTTGATTACCCAAAATTTCCACCGACGCCGAGATTTGGTGCTGAAAGCGTTCGGTCGGTATCGCCGGAGAAATGGCGTCGTCCGGCGTTGGAAGGTACATGGCCTACTCTCCCTCTCCATCCGCCGCCCCTCACTACCCCCACCTCTCCAGCCTCCGCTCCTCCGTCCTCGTCGCCGAGCGAGAGAAGTAAGCCCTCTCAAAACCCTTCTATATCTGCTCAATTCTCCATGATCTGTTCTTCTCTCAGCTCTTCTCCTCCATGTAGTAAGATCTCGGATGATAGATTCTCCTCCTCCTCTTTGTTTTATGTTCTTGGAGCGATCTAGTTAATCATGTTTACTCAAGTGCTGAGTGTGTGACGTGATTGTTTTTATAAGATCTGATTGTCTTGCTCTGATCAATTTTGTTCCTGTTCTATATAACCTTTTCGATTCATGGATGGTAGTTTGTTTGTAAACTTATTTAAGTTTGATCTATTTCTTTTCTGAAGAAGATGATCATGTTGGTAATATATCTTTGTTGTACATCTGATGCTTATAACTGTGTTTGTATTATTCTTTGTTCGATTCAACGCCATTTTGGTGAGATTCAATTGTGTTCTGCGACTCGTTGAAATTTACAACCTTTGATCTGGAGTTGTGTTGGTCAATGAAAATGGTGGATTTGGAACTTCTTATTAGTTTGTGTTTTTTCAATTTTTTGGTTGTGGTTGGATCACTTGGGTTTTGTGTGGTTCAAGATCCAAACATCTTTACCGATCATGCTGAACTTGAAGATTCCATGCTTTTTGTGGCTGCACAGTTAATTTTGGGATGTCAAGACATTCATATGTTGACTTGGTGCACTTATTTTTGTTGGCAGGTATCTCTCTGAGTTACTGGAAGAACGTCACAAACTAAGTCCATTTGTTCCAATACTCCCAAATTGCTACCGGTTGTTGAATCAGGGTGAGTTTTGGAGCTGAATTTTTGTGTATGCTTGTAAAATCATTATGTGCATGAGGTTCAACTAGAAGATCACTTGCCAGTATTTGCAGTTTAGTTGTAAGAGGAATCAATCAGGCATCAGCAAACGAGAGACCAAAAGTTGAGAGTTAACTGCTGACTTTCCAAATACATAAGTACCAATGGTAAATAGGGACTGATTAATCTGCACCATACTGGTGGTAATACTTCAACCATTACCATTCGTTTAGGTGGAACATGTATAAATGAACTGGACAATTTTTTCTAGTGTTCACTGATGTTGGGACTTACTTTCAAAAGACACCACTCAATGCCGTGAAACTTTTATCAATGAACTGCAGAAAAGGATGCATGAAGTTTAGTTCATTTTTATGGTTTACCTGACTGAATAACCTTCCAACAGACCAAAATGAGTAAAAGTCAATTATATCAGTCTTTTACTTTTTATAACTATTTAGGGTTTGATACTAATGATCTCAACATTTTAGTTCCCTTTTACGTGTTATCTTCTAGAATTTCGATTCACTTCTTATGACAAGAATAATGAGTTGGTATAGGCTGGTGTTTCCATCCATAGGATATAGATTGAAGGTCATGTGTCAGTATTGTGTGAGTGTGCTGAATCAGAGGGACTAATTCAATTATCATCAGTTGCTTCATTTCTTGCATTGAAATTTGACACCCACCTTGCTGTACACATACAATGACTGAATTGCTTAGCAAATATTTATGTTGGCTAACACTGATAATTTTTAAATTTTATTAGGTAAAACAAACATTTGTGAACTTTTCTGTTGTAATGACCATGTTTCAGAGTTTGAATATTACTTTAGCAAAAATAGATGGGATAGATTTATTGATATTATTATCAATGAACAACCTTGGGTTCTGAGGTAGTTGTCTGGAATGGAAAGTCTTAGATTTGTTGCTTCTCAACCAAGGATACAAGAAAATGCTCAGTAATTTGACAAATTTCCTTTGATATAGCCAATTATTATGATAAAGTTTGGCAGATTATTTATATGGTTAAACTGAAGTGAGACTTAAAATATTTTTGCGGATTAGCATGTGATCTTGGTATATTACAATAATATGAGCATTATGTTTGCTTGCCTGTGATTTTTTAGAAGGATTTGACTTGTATTAAATGGTTCGCTTAGATACCTGTAAATGGTAAGGAATGAAAGTATCACAAAAGATACTTTGACATAATAATAATATTTATTTGATACTTGGGAGTTTATTATTATGGAGATTGGTACCTTATTATGCTTTATGAGAATTACTCTATTGCTAGGAGATGGTGATATTGTGAATTGATGGAAGGGCATAAATGTCATTTCATATTCACTTTGTAAAAGAGAAGAATAGTTGAAAGACCCATGGAGTGTGTAATTATATGAATACCATCAATAGATGATGTATGTACCATTTTGCATTTATCTCTTTGCATATGAAGAGAGTTATTATGCAAGAACAATCGGGTGTATATATTTTCTGATCTATTTTTATAGATTCTTCACTATTCATTTTACCTTTATTGTTTTGAGAAGTCTGTTTTTGGATAAATAAGAACACCCAGAACTTGTGTCTTATCAACTAGAGAACAAGTAACCAAATCAATTTGTACATGTGCCCTTTATCATAGATGATTATTTTGTTTTTGGGGGCTTAGAGCTGAAGTTTGTCAATGGTGGGTTTGATACCATTCTACTTCTAAGCATGTTTTCTTACTTGAACTGAGATGCTGGTAGAAACTGTTAGGTTTACTGATTGTTTCGTTGGATATTAGTGTCTACCACCTGGCTCTGATATAATAACTTTTGGGGGTTGTTGGAACTTAGAGTTACGAGGATGAGTTATCCTAAAGGATCTATTTTTTCTATCAAATGGAGAACAAAGCTTACTTAGCAACGTTTCCCAATATCTTTTTTGATCATATGACTACATGTAGTATCTGATTGTAGTATTTCATGGCGGTGCTCCTGAGAGAGAAAGGACCTTTTTCCTGTTTTTTAGTATGTAGCTGTTTCATATTTAAAGGCATTTGAATATTTGTTCTTTGGGTTGGGAATTGGTTGCTTATCTTTATTCAGCTTTGGCCTTACCAGTAGGGACCGTATCTTTTATGCATCCCATCAATTTCTTAATTTTTGTTTTAAATAGTTTGAGGCCATGATTGCATGGAATCTTAGTAAATATATAAGTGGCTGGAGGTAGTTAGTTGTTTCTTGGAAATTTCAGGTTGAAGGACATTAATGCATCTCTGTATCCATTCACTTGGATGAAGGTTCTTTTAAGTTCTAGAATTTGCCACCTTGTTACCAATACCAGAAATTCTTACTTATACATGTTAACTATGTATGATATATACAAATTTATCGATCAAAATAACCCTTACTGTGTGCTGTAACATTTAATCTTTATCTGCACATCTAACTATAAACTTCTTAACAAACTTTCCTTTCACTCACATAACAGGGTACAGTCTCCTGAAAGGTTGAATTTAATCCATTGATTTTAACTAGCGGAGTTAACAATCCCTGATATCTGTTCATTTTGTCATCACTGCTAACCTTTTAACAAATGCTGACGGGTACATCTTGTTCTTGAAAATTGGCATTTTTGGAGCAGAAATATTGCGTAAAACCACACTGTTGGAGAACGCATCAATTTTAGGTCAAAGTGGGCTTGAACATGCTAGCCCCATGGCTTCTGGAGGATTATTTTCAAATGGAGGGGCTGATGTGAATGGATGGGCATCACGGCTTCACTCAGAAGTACGGGTGCTAACTATTAACATAACCTCTTATTTTCCAGCTAATTTTACTGTTATTTTGAAATCTTCCTGACAGTCTTGTACATATCGTGCTAACTTGTAACTTTTGTTTGAGTGCTTGTAATTTCATTTGCCAATTTTGTTGTGATAGGCAGGCTGAGGCTAATATCAACAAGCCAAGAAAAATATATTATAGGTTTTCAGAATTCTATTATTCTATTGTCAAGGCAAACAGAATAAATACACATAACCCAGTGAAACAGTTAGGAAAGAAGCCCTAACTGCACAGTATCAATCAGGGGGTTTGTCTTAGATGTAGAGTGCCGAGACAATGACTCTTTTTCTGTAGTGGCGATCTTCACTATATATATATATATAGTTTCTAATCCAAGAGTAACTTTGTGGTAACATTTAACTTATCCACAGACTGAAATGCTCATTTTTAGTTTTGCTGCTGAAACTGCCGATTATGTAGAAACCATAGTACGCATGAGCTTTCTAGTTCTTGCTAATTGCACCGAACAATTTCATTCCACATTTTAGTTTATAGGATTTCATTTTAATTGTGTCTTCTACGACTAAGTGGTGCATCAAACCATTTTTTGGTTTGCAATTTTGTGCATGTGACACTGTTATTCTTATATATATGTATTGGATTTTGATGCTTTATTCATCATTTCTCACAGTATACATGGTTTTTTATTTTAAGAATGGTTTGAAGTTCCACGTTATGTCGTACTGCCATATACAATGGGATAGGTTTGTTTATTTGTTATTTAGCTAACAACTTTTGGGATTGTATGCAGTTGTCCATTTTATTACAGCCTTCATCAGCGCAAAACTGGCTGAGTTCTCAAGGTAGCTCATCCGGTCTTATTGTTAAGAAAACGATGAGGGTGGATATTCCCGTTGACAAATTTCCTAATGTATGATTACAGCGTTCCTCTTGTGATTTCTGTCACATTTCCTTTGCAATGTCTAATCTCTATTTTATTATGCAGTATAACTTTGTTGGGCGCCTCCTAGGTCCCAGGGGGAACTCTCTAAAAAGAGTAGAAGCAAGTACAGAGTGTCGAGTTTTGATCAGAGGGCGTGGAAGCATCAAGGATCCAGCTAGGGTAATGATGAGATCATCTTTTATTCATTGATTGTTTTGCATAAATTCATGTAGCTGGATTTGAAAAAAGGTCCTTATAATCATTCCTACTAAGTTCTAACTTGCCCAAAGTTGTTATAGTGTAGATATCAGATGCGGATTAATGGTTTTGTTAAAATATATAAATTTATGCCTTATTTACCTTGTGAAAAGGAAAATTATGTGCAGAACTGTGGAATTGAACAATAGCTTGGCATCTAAATAGTGAAGATAGGATGCGCTTTGCTTTTTCATAGAGAACCGAATGAAATTTATCTCTGGCTTTGAAGCCCTGCAGAATTTGCAGGAATCTTAAAAAATTCTCTAGTTTGCAATTAATTTCACTTTCTTTTGGGTGAAGTAGATATTTTTTTGATACAACGTCATGTCTGCTATAGGTCATGGTAAGATATGCAACTATTTGTTTTTGCTACGTGTATTCCTAAATCAGCATAAATTGTTTATGTTGCTGAGTAAATTGGGCAATCATTGTTTCCTGTTTTCATCTCTTGTTAAAATTCTAATCTTAGTCTTAGTTAACGCTGTTATTTGTTTTAAAGGAAGAAATGATGAGAGGGAAACCAGGGTATGAGCATCTGAACGAACCTCTCCATATTCTAGTTGAAGCAGAACTACCAATTGAAATAGTCGATACTTGCCTAATGCAAGCTCGGGAAATACTTGAAGATTTGCTGAAGCCAGTGGTAAGTAACATTCAGCTAACTCTTGAAAATATACACATTCGGCCAACAACATTAGCGTCATTCTCCAAAACATCTGTGTAACATGGTTTTCTTGCTCTTTTGTTCAGGACGAATCGCATGATTTATACAAGAAACAACAGCTTCGAGAGCTAGCTATGCTCAACGGAACACTAAGAGAGGAAGGTTCTCCCATGTCTGGTTCTTTGTCGCCCTTCAACAACAGTCTCGGTATGAAGAGGGCCAAGACAAGGGGGTAATGAATTTTACTCTGAGTCGGGTTTTTGGAGCTTGTGTATTAGTTTTTGCCGCGCCACAGATGCTGCTTTGGAGGGGAGGCCGAGATGTGGTGTGGTATGGTGTAGTGAGGATTTGAAGGTATTTATTGCTTTTGTATGTCGGGTTTTGGCATTTTGGTCTCCAAGTGTGTCCTCGTAGTAATTATTATTTTACGATTGTGATGACAGTTTTGATAGTGACTGAGAAGGTTAAGTTATGGTTTGGGTTTGGAGTTGAGTGTTTTGTACTGGAGTTGAGTGTTTTGTACTATTTATAAGTATTATGTATAGATCATACTTAGATTTGTAAAGAGTCAATTCTTTATTGTCTCCAACAAATTGTAATTGTCTTTTGCTTTGCTATTCATAAACTAAAATACATTTATTGGAATTGAAATAGACAATGTTTAGACTAAACCTAAGGCTTGTCAATTAACCATCTTCTTCTTCCTCGTTGTCGTCGATCCCAACCCACCGGATGAATGCAAATAGGTACTCCTTGAAGTTCACCATTCCATTTTTATCCCAGTCCATCTCCTCTGCAATAGTTAAACGAAACATCGTCAAGACAAACGCTACCTACAATATACGTTTGCATCGCGGGAAAGTTAAATAACTGACCAAATCTCTTCATGGCTATTCGGGCAGAAAAGCGTTCCCCGGATATGGTCTCGTTTATTGCTCGCACCATCTCGCTCTTGCTAACGTACCCGTCCTTATTCTTGTCCAAGAACACGAAAGCGTCTACTAGTATCTCCAGTGTCACCTCCAAATCTGGCATCCCCATCTCCATCTACCAACATTGTCATGGAACACAAATGTACTAACATTTACACTGAAAATGAACGCACACAAATTTACCAACATTGACATGAATTGGATACAGATTTTGGAGTAGTTGGATCGTTCTTGAGAAGATGAACAAGGCAGAGAAGCACAACGAATTCATTGAAATTTATGACCCGATCCTCGTTAACATCGCACGCCTCGAACAGATCATTGATCTCCAATTCCTCCTCCGCGAAACAAATATCCAGATTCTTGAAGCACTTTCTGAGCTCCTGGTGATCTATAACCCCGTTCTTGTCTTCGTCTGTGTCACAAATACTCAATCCGTCCCAAAATGAATGTTTTGTTTCTATTTTTTTTTTGTAAAATTTAAGAATTAAAAGAAAATTTAGTGTGTTTCTAATATAATTCTCACTTTCTCCATCTACACCCCATGTGCACCCATGAGCAGATTTGCCTATGTGCATAAGTGATAAAAGTAATATGGAAAGAACAATAATATAATAGTATACAAATAGAAACGCTCATTTTTAGACAAACAAAACACTCATTTTAAAACGGAGGGAGTAACAAAAACGAAAGAAGATAGCTATTGAAAAAAGTACTGTTTGCCAATAAATAAATAAAAAAAGGCGGCGTGGAACAGTAGAAATGTACCGAATTGGTCAAAAACAGTTTTGCATCTTCTGAAACTGTCGTCGATTTTGGGGAATTTCAGGATGACACTGTCGAAAGATTTCATGGAACTTCCAGAAGCTGCTCTTCGCTGCATTGCTTCGACTATTTTGAGCTCAAGCTTTGTCTCTGGTACCGAAACCCGTGACTCGGGCTTCGCCATTAGAGCTCCCATAGTTGATCTGCAAAAGAGAAAGGAGATTGAAAAAGGTCGAACCAGACACAATCTGTTGCGATTGAAAGAGATGAAGTTTATTTAGAATCAAAAATGGATTTATTAGTCTCTGTTTTGTTCACACATACATTGGATATTAGACAAAAGCTAGTCTATTCTTCGTTGACTTTTACAGATACAAAGTACAAAAAAACATTTAAGTACATGAAACACTGTACTAATCACAACTACACAATTTTTAAATAAGAAAAAAAAATTGTAATTAAAAATACATCACGTCAAATTACATGCATGTAACAATTCGTTGCCTATTAAATAAATGCATTGCTATATATTCAAATCTTAGTGCTGGACCATCTTCTTCACACCACACTGCTTTGTCTGATTAGTGATTGTTTAAAAGAGAAATTTCGGTGGAATATTACACATTTGAATAATTGTTTGGTTGCATTGGTTGACTTGAATTTAATTGTGGACGTTAATTTGGAAAGATTTTGTACCATCAAAGTGGATACAAATCAGAACCACTTACTAAAACATCACAATGACATTCAACTAGAAACATAAAATTAAGTTGTTACTTATTACTTTTTTTTGTCTCAAAATAGTGGTCATATTGACGGAGAACTTCAACTACAAGGTTAAAACACCCTCAAAATTTGTATAATTAAATTCTTAATTTATTTTCCCTCATTGGGCTTCTTTATTCATTTCTTTAGGCCTCATATATGACTTTTCATCTATACTTCAAGCCCGTTTGGGCTCTCCATCTTCTCTTATTAAACATTTTATATAATTCTTCGCTTAAATTCCACTTGGGCTCCCTCTCTATCTCGAGCCTTCTATAATTCTTCTCATATCCTTCAAGCCCGCTTGATCACTCTATCCTCTCCTATCATGTCACCCGCAAAAAGTAAAAATCAGGAATAAGCTCCTATTTATCTCTTATCTACGGTCCACCAGTAAAGTTCAAAAACGAGAATTGCATTCTATCTATCTCTCTTCAATCCACTTGCAAAGCCATAACGAGCTTACAAGTGAGTTGGTCTCTCTTCAATCCACTTGCAAAGTCATAACAAGCTTGCAAGTGGGGGCGTGTTGGAATATAATATGAAAAGAATAAATGATGACTTGAACTACAAGCTTGAGCTTTTAGTTTAGTTGGTTCTCTAACAAAACAAGTTAGTTCGTACTATCTCTGTCCCAAAAATGGGTGTTCTTTCATTTTTTTTTAGTAAGTTAGTTACGCTTGAATTGTCGATAATATTATTATAACAAGTTAGTATCTCTCAATAAATAATAATGAGAATACAAGAGTAAATATAGCACACTAACTAATTTTTCTTTAATTTTTTTTAAAATAATAAAAAAAGAATTTGAAGTGGGTAATTGTCTAACATTAAAAAAATATAAGCTAAATATAATAATAGAAGTCAAATTGTACTAACAAGGTTGACATTTTATTAGTGGAAGCTCAAGTCAATGTATTTACTCATTATTGAAATTTAAAATGGTATCATAGCTGGTTTTGATCCATGTTTGACCCGTCTATGTTGTCTCCCCTTGTGGTCTCTGACAAACCAATTTTGGCCCATTTATGTTAACTCCCCTTGTGGTCTTCGGCTCACTTACAGATGGTCATGTCTGCAGTGACCCACGTGAGGGGGAGTGCCGATTGATAACCCCATGCACCAAATTGAGCTTTCGATAAATGTGACTTTGAGAATACGCAACTTAAGTCAAAATGTATAAATAGATCTACATAGATCCTACACCCAACTAATAATTGATTTATTAAACTTGAAATCTGATGAAACCTTACACCTGAGAAAGAGAAGGATCCAGGTACCACTACATGTTCTCTTAAATACTCCTTCTATCCTAAAATGAGTGTCTTGTTTCTATTTTTAAGTTATTATATTATTATTTTTCCCATATTATCCTTATCACTTATGCACATGAGTTGATTTGCACATGGGGTGTAGGTGGAAAAGTGAGGGGTAATATTGAAAACACACTAAATTATCTAATAATTTTTAATTTTTGCAAAAAATAGAAACAAGACACTCTTTTTGGGACAGACGGAGTATAAGATTTCCTTGTAGTTTAGAAGATCAAGAATGGAGCTTATCAACAAAAAGTCCAATGACACTCTAGTCCAAATTGGGATCAATTCATCAAGAGGGAGTTTGTGGTTGGGCTTGGTGAAGTAAAAATATGGAATTGGGATGTGAAACAAAAAGAGAAAATGGAGGTACGAGGACAAAATGATCCAATAGCATTCCATTGGCATCATTATCAAAAAAGGACAAGAGGAGTGGTGCTCAAAGGTGACTGTACAAAATGTGTATCCACCATATTTATTATCAATGAATGAATTGAAGAGAGAGAGGGAGAGAATGAATTGAAGAGAGAGAGAGAGAGAGAATGAATTGAAGAGAGAGAGAGAGAGGTAAGTTAGAGAGAGAGAGAGAGAGAGGGAGAGAGAGAGGAGATGGAGAGAGAGAGAGAGAGTGTAAGAGAGAGAGAGAGAGAGATGTGAGAGAGAGAGAGAGAGAGAGAGAGAGAGAGAGGTAAGTTAGAGAGAGAGAGAGAGAGAGAGGGAAGTTTGAGAGAGAGAGAGAGAGAGGGAAGTTGGATGTGT
>JAYMTA010002424.1:0-16579 GCA_036897625.1 Pelargonium cotyledonis | reverse complement strand
CTAACTATTTCAAAATAAGCATGCATGCATATATAATTATATACACTAGAAAATATTTTAACATACTATCAAACACATACATTTTACTATGCATCCATATCCATAAACATATACTAAACTTTTTAAATTATAAACTTAAAAACCTATTTCTACATTTTACATGCATATTATTATTACAAAAAATTTCATACATATATATATGAACAATAAATTATACACTTTTTAATTGTACACATAGCATTACAAACAATAAGCATTCAATCATATTGAGACTAAATTATATAAATACAATACATACTTTCAAGCTCCAAACGTAAGTTCCAAGCTCGTACGTACCGGGAAGAACTAATTACTTACAAAAACATAAAAAAACAAAACATTACTAATATTTCCTAATATAAATATTGGTTGCTTTAAATTAAAAATATAAATCATGAAAAAACATATATCCCTTTGACCTAACCCTTGACTCGACCTTTGACCAACCCTTGACCCAACCCTTGACCCACCTTTGACCGACCATTTGACCCAACACTTTGACCCACCACGACCTTTGACCGACCCTAGTCCCTTTAACCCGACCTAGACCCGACCTTTGGCCCATCTTTGACCGATCTTTCGACCCGACACTTTGACCCAACCCAACCCTTGACCTGACCCTTGACCCGACCTAGACCCTTGACCCGACCTTTGACCCGACCTGACCCTTGACCCGACCCTTGACCCAACATTTTAACCCAACTCGACCCTAGATATAGACCCGACCTTTGAACAACCTTGACCCGACCTAGACCCGGCCTTGACCCTACACCCGACCCTACAAAAATAGATTCTGCAAAATTAGATTCTCCACTAACCCTACACCCGACCCTACAAAAACAAAACCAAAATAGCCAAAATAAAGAAAAACAATAACAAATAAATAGATCCACAATTAACAAATGAAAAGTAAACAGATCCAAACAAAATAAAAAAACAGATCTAATTGAGAACAATACAAAAAAACAAATCTAAAAAATCAGATCTAATAAAAAAACAAAATAAAAAAAAAACAAATTAGGGCGCGAGAGATTCGTACCTGGTCTTGTTCGGCCGTGGGTGGACGAGACGAGAAGAAGGAGCAGGAGGCGGTGCCGGCCGTGGGCGTTCTACAAAAAAAAAAATTTTAAATGGAGATTAGGGGATAGGGTTCGGCTATATGCAGTGGGAGTTCTTAAAAAAATAAATGGGAACGAAATCAACCTACTGCAGCATGTCACTTGTAGTAAGTTCTAAAAAAATTACAAATGGGAATGAGTTCAAGGGGTTCCATAACCATTTAACACTATTAAAAAATAATTATAAAAGGGTAAAAAATGAAGCAACTGAAATAATAATTCAAAATATATAAAGAAATCAGTACTAGAATATATATACATTCTAACAATAAAATAAAAGTTGCTTAATACATAAAAGTATTATTTATAGTTAACGAAATTTAATATCAGTTATCGTCTAAATAAAGAGGAGAAAGCGGGCGCTGCTGGAAGACGCGCCCAAGGTGATTTAGGGTCTGCTCTAAGGCATGGTGACACTCATGAGTAACTCTATCGCGCTCGGTCAGCATGTCCAAAACGTCCTATCATTTGATGGTATATGAATGCAAAGCTCGAAGACCATCGACAATTGGATCACGTCTAGTGGGTGATGGCTGCCTTTCGAGATCTACCTGGAGTAACACAATCTACTCCTACATATCTAGGAATCATTCTACCGAATCATCGATGCCCCTACTAGAAGAGCCTTCCTCGCATGCTGAATGATGATGTCCATGGGACAAGGCTCCGAAATACTCATGTGTTGCCACCTTAAATCCTACATACGACCTTTTCTTCTTCACACCAGACGCTTTCGTACGTGTATCCCTTCTTGTCTCTGATCCATTAACTAGTGATGATATGGCATGTCTAGTTAACAGATTTTGTTAACTCACTTAACAAGAGAGACTATTACAAAACAAAACAAAAATAACATGAGTGTTTTGGAACAAAATTAAGTTTAGAGACTAATTTAGAGAAAACGAAAGTTTAAGAACTATTTTGGATATAATCTGTTGAAAACCCAAGCAACAAGAAAAACCCCTTAAAATGGGTTACCTGAACGCAATGTTCTAAAAACAGGACCAATCCGACTGATTCGCGCGGTTGAACCAAGACTCGGTGAGATTACCAATCCTAATCTTACATTGCCCAGATAGTGGTCAAAATTGGCAAGACCCGGAAAAATCGATCGAAATTAGTGACCCAATAGTTGGGTTAGCCGATCGTTTCAAAATAATACTGTTATTAACACCCAACCTGCAATGGAGAGGCTAACAGATTAGGGTGGGGCCCTTATTTTAGGGTCGTTCCTTACTCTCTCTCTCTTTCTCTCCTTCTCTTTTTTACCAACAAGCCAATAAAAGTTTGACGAGTGTCCAATATTAAAAAAATTAAAATAAATCATATATTGAAATGTATTTGTATACTACAAAATAATATTTTTATACTATAAATAATAATTTTTGTAATAGCCGGTTTCACCTTGCCACGTCATCCTTAGTACCATGTCAACATGCCACGTCATTGAAATGACCACGTCACCAAGCCACATGGCCACTTACGTGGCACTTACATAAATTTAAAATTTAAAATATGGCCATGAAACTCTGTCTCTCTCTTCCACCATAATCTAACCTCAACTCTCTTTCCAGCCATCAACCAACAAAAACATAGCACAATTTCATCATTTGTCAAGCTTAAGTTATTCAAGACGCCGTATTCGTCCCATCACAGCCTCCGTCTTTGACAATCAGTCGACATCGCCGGCCACCATGTTACCTCCTCAGCCACCGCCGCACCCCGAGTTCACCAAGCTTCCGATCCGAAAGGTGCCCTAGACATGTCTTTAATAATTGGCTACACGATAGAAATCACGAATTCAAAATCAAAACTAACTTAATCGAAATCACTATATAACAATTGTTTTAGTACAATATCTGATTTTTTGAATCAATAGAATAAAAACAACTAAAGAAATCTTTACACGTCCTTATGGCTACCAGATCTAAGAATTTCTCTCACGAGCATCTTTTATAGCAGAGAACTACCAAGGTTGAGAACCACCTTTTGAGTTTCAGATCTCGTCATCGCCGATCGAGAACCACCATTGTTGGGGTTTGTGTGAGGTTGGTGATGCTGATATATATGAAGAGCTCGAGCGCACCCACACATCCCTCAAAGAGCCTACCAACGTCACCGGATCCACTCTACTCTGTCTCCATCAACGATGTGTTAAGCAAAGAGGAAAGAGATGGCTAAATTGCAAATAATTAAAAGTTAAAAGGGTAAAATAGTAAATTTGTCACTTTAAGCTATATTTTAAATTTTAAATTTATATAAGTGCCACATAAGTGGCCATGTGGCTTAGTGACGTGGTCATTTCATTTACGTGGCGTGATGACGTGGCACTAAGGATGACGTGGCAAAGTGAAACCAGCTATTACAGGTAATTCGGGTTAAATTACAAAAATTATGCAGTCCATTGTTCGAACCGATTAAAGTCGGAGTACAGGAGTTAAGTCTAAAAAAAAAGCTAGTCCAGGGGACCTGGAAACAATTAACCCTATTTATTTTGTTGATAAATGTGGATCCTATTTAAGGGTTTTGAAAGTAAGTCCCAACAATGAAGTGAATTTTATTTATTATTTTATTTTTATTCCGTTACTGACATGACAACCAAAAATCTGCAGATATGACGTGTAAAGACTCAATTTGAGTCCCTTGAATGAAGTTTCTCTAAGAGTCTACTTTAAATATAAACATTATCAAACTCAAAGGATTAAATTTCAATAGTCTTATCAACCAATCTAATATTAAAAATCTAGTTATCTTGTTGACTAGGGAAATTAGAAAAGTTTAATTACTTTATTGACCAAAAAATTCAGTTATTTTACTGAGTAAATAAATTAGAAAATTCAGTTACTTTATTGACCTATAAAATGGAAGAAGAAGAAGAAATATGAATGGTTTGTTTGAAATTAAAATCATATATGATCACTCCTCTATATAAGTGGTTAAAATATTTACAACACAATTCAAACAATTATCTTTATTCAGATCTTAACACTTAAAGTTCATCAAGTACACATCAAATATCACTCAACATTCATACATAATGGCGAAGACTACTCTCAAGATGACATTCTTAATCCTCGTCTTGTCAATTCTTGCTTGTAAGTGCATGTTTTTATATATATCATCTTTGATTTATTTATTTATTCATTTTATCTTGTCTTAATAGAGACCAAATAGTTTAGCTGATACACTAAAAATAGTTCTCTTTATTTGTCATGATATGATGACTTGGATAAATATTTTTTTATTTTAATATTTTCATGTATGCATAAATGCGTATAAGTATATTTATAATAACTTTTAATCTAAAATACAAGCTAGGGATATTGAATTCATTAACTATATCAATATATTATACTCAATACTTCACTTTGCTGTGGACAATATTTTATTCCTATTCGTAATTACAAGATTTGATTTAACGACAAGTAACTATATTTATAATCTGCACAATAGCTCATAAAGAGAGGATAAAGAAACATGTAAATAAGAGTAAATTCATTTATTTATTTGGTTGAGTTTTTTTTTAAAAATAATCTTTACATGATACACTAGAGTGAACAAATCTAATTAACCGAAACTTTTTTTTTGTTCCCTGAATGAAAATATCTCTACAAATTGAAATGCATAATATGGAATAACTCTATTCTTTTCAAAACCTTAGAAACTCTCCCAAATATAACGATTGCTTAAAAAAAATTATATTTTGTTTTTCAGTTACTAAATTAACTAACATCTCTGAAATATATCCATACAATTAATAATGTTTACATGCATATTTAGGTCATGTAATGTGTGGAAGAGCACCAGTAAATAGTAATATAAATGGTATAAAGGAACATCCATGCAGTTCAGATGAAGATTGTGAGCCCTACGAATATCAATATTGTCTAATTCCAAAGGCTTATTGTGACAATGGAAAGTGTGCTTGTACTCAAAACACATTATCACATGATGCTCATAACAATCTAAAAGTGTAAAAGCTACTTGTTATATATATGTCACCAAATAATTATCTTGATCAATTAGCATCCATATGATGTACTGACAATTAATAAAGTTATCATTTTTGTATCTTGTTTGAAATTAATTTCATCTATATGAATTAAATTTACTGGGCTTATTTTTTGATAGTGAGCGAAATACTTGTCTAGATTTAGTTGTTTTACCAACCAAAGTAACGTTGTTTTTTTATATATAAACAAGTAGTACTTTCATTGATAGACCACAAAAGTTGAATAAAAGTACATGAGAATTAAGCTAAAGCTGAACATAAATCACTACTCCATAAAGCAAAAGGAATACTAATAGAAGACACGCCGAGCAGACATAGGAGAAGAGAGTAGGTGAAGCCTTTGATACGCAGGACCTTATCCATCGATGCCAGACACGTATGAGTAACGTTATTGATAGTGTAAAAGTTATCTAACAGTTAAGAATTTTCAATAACATATATATCATCTTGTGATTAATGTTATGGAGTCATCTAATTGAAAATTTTATTATTTATTTACTAGATATCGACCAAAATGCTCGGCAAACGTGTCATTGAAAAATATGGTAAAATTTTTTGCCGCATTTTTGTCTATATATTGTTGCAAGAAAGGATTGTACATGTAACAACTGTGTAAGATTAATAATATTCATGAGTGTGTTTGTATTCCCCCGAGACATTATGTAAGTATACTTAAAAGAGTCAAATCAAAATACTAGTAGTATATTAGAAAACAGATTAATGTATTTTAATTTTATTGGCTTATTTTAGCTTGCTTTTACCTAAACAACTAAGATAGACCGACACTGGATAAGTTTCTCCTCATTTGACTAGTTTAAAGATATGAAGTTGACTGAGTCATCAAATAATGTAGGATAGGTAAGTACGATTATCGTATCCACAAGTATGAAAAATCAATGTATATGAAATAGAGAACTCAAGAATTAAAATTAAAATGTCTGATTTTGGTTGGAAGTATTATTGAACAATTAAATTAAAACATGTTAATGTAAAGTGATTTGGATTTTTTTTTGGATTATCATATGAGAATAATCCAAGAATGATGGTTCACCAACCGTGAGTTTAATGATTATGAACTAAGCTTACATGCAAGCGATTTCACACAAGTTATGTAAACTTTTTCTCGATGTGAGTGCAAGTCTCATCAATGTCATAATCTAATCAACCCCTCGTCGAATGCTTCATAAAAGATAAGACATTAGGATAAATCTCAATGCCTCAAATTAAGGCTAACCTCTATCTTTAGGCAATTATCTAATGTGTTTAATTGATCACGTCCAGAAAAAAAGATCGTAGTCAAAATATCTCTCTCGTGGCTATGTCATTTTCCTACTAGTGAGGTTGAATCTCTTTATGCAAGCATTAGACGTGGACAAATCAAAACACTTACAGACTATTGTTCACATCATCAAACCTTTAGAATTTTTAACAATTAGCTACACCCATAATTCTCATATTAAAAGGGTTTAGTTACTCATATTAATCAAGCAACATAAATAAAATAATAAAGAAAACATAATATACATTCAATAAAGTTAAGTTTGATCTATATGTGTCTCCGGGTTTTGTTATTGTACTTGACACTGTTGATCTTGTCAATAGTCGTCATGCTGTCGTAATGTACCGGGATTGCTGAGATAGGTTTAGGGACCATGGGAAACTCAGACATAAGTCCTTACAGCCATTCAGCCTCAATCCCGGTGGTGTCAAGTTCAACCAGTTCGGCCTCAAAGGTTGACCTAGACTACAAGATTTGTTTTATCGATCTCTAGGCGACAGCTCCGCCGCCAATGGTAAAGACATACCCCGTACAACCATAACTTTCAAAGTTACTAGCTATCCAGCTAGCATCGCTGAATCCTAAAATTACTCTTGGAAATCTCCCATAGTGGAGTGCAAGGGAGGAGGTTCCCTTCAAATACTTCATAACTCTGTCCAGGGTCATCCCGTCTGTACGATTTGGACAAGTTGTGTATCTACTCAACTTGGTGACCGAATAGGAGATATCCAGTCGGGAACAGTTAGCCAGATACATCAAGCTTCCAATGATGTGAGAATACCTAAGCTGAGCTACAGGCACCCCATTCTCATTCTTGAAGAGTGCCACAAAAGGGTCATAGAGAGTCTTGATTGGTTTCACATTCTTGTAGACAAACTTCCCAATTATACTCTCAGTATAGTGAGATTGAAAAATGGCAATGCCTTCGGCTGATCTAATCAGTTCGAGTCTAAGAACAACATTGGCTTCTCCCATATCCTTCATCTCAAATTTACTACTCAAAAAGGATTTCGTCTTATGTATAATCCTCACACACGACCCAAAGAGAAGAATATCGTCTACTTATAGGCACAAGACAATGTACTCCTCACCCTTCACCTTGTAGTAGAAACACTTGTTAAATTCATTAACCTTAAAGCCAAACGAGAGTATAACCACGTCAAACTTTTGGTGCCACTGTTTAGGGGCTTGTTTAAGTCCATATAACGACTTAACAAGTTTAGAGACTTTCTTTTCATTCCCTACCACTACAAAGCTATCATGCTATTCCATATAAATCTCTTCTTCAAGTTCTTGATGAAGAAAAGCTGTCTTGACATCCATCTGATGGATTACAAGACCCTTTACGGATGCCAAGGTTATCAACATTTTGATAGTGGTCATGTAGACAACCGGGGAATAGGTATCGAAATAGTCTATTCCCTTTATCTATTTAAAACCCTTAGCCACCAACTTGGCCTTGAACTTTTCAACGGCCTCATCAGGTCTAAACTTCCTCTTGAAGATCCACTTGCAACCAATAGTGGTTGAACCAGGAGGGAGATCTACTAACTCCAAAGTCTCGTTAGAGACAATGGAGTCCATCTCTCTTTTGACAACATCCTTGTAATGCTTAGCTTTGGGGCAAGCCATGTCATCCTTGAAGGTTACAAGATCACCTTAAACATTGTAAGTGATGTAATCACTTCCAAAGACTTTTGTGACCCTAGCCCTTTTACTTATCCTTGGTTCTTGTTCCTCTTCAGGCCTTGGAGTCCCAGAAACAGTTCCACTAGTGCTTATCCCCACATTAGTCATCTTTTCCACTTGGGTTGGAATTGATACTTCTTCGGTAGGTTGGGAAGCTTTAGTAATTCCCGTCTTCATGGGAAATACATCCTTAAAGAATGTTGCATCACATAACTCAACAATAGTGTTGACATCTATCACAAAGATCTCATATTTAATGACCAAAAATCTCATGGCATAGGAGGTTTCGACATAACCCAAGAAAATGGCATCAACAGTCTTAGCTCGTAGTTTCTTCCTAATGGACTTAGCTTCAACACAAATAGGACACTTAGAGTTCTTATGGATTTCATGTTTGGGGATCAACTCTAAGTTCATCATGAGTTTTATTACATTAAAATAAATATTCCCTAAGCGACCATGCCATACATTAGACGATTCAACAAAGTATACAAAATAATTCGAATTTTTATTGAAATCAAAATTAGAGTTTACATTATCAACCCTAATCCTAAACAGGCCATCGACCAAGTAACCCTTGCCTACAAACGAGGAATTGGAATCTAAAAAAACAACCCTATTACATTTGAAAGAAACCTCATAACCCCTAACTACCAAACAAGAACCCAACATAATATTTCATCGAATGGTGGGAACATGGTGTACTTGCTGGAGTGTCAGGATGCGACCCGAAGGAAACTTCAAGTCCACGCGTCCAATCCTAAGCGTTCTTGCTGCATAGCTTGAGTTCCCCATTCGAATAGACCTACCAGTTATAGGTTGGTAAGAAGTAAAGAGCAATTTATCAGCACAAACATGAACATTTTCTCCAGTGTCAACCAACCACTCAGAGGGTTCATAAATATTAAATAATTCAGGTTCTAGGGTTACGTACTTCTCAAGGGGGTTAGAGTTGTTGTTTGTCTACATTGTACTCCAAAGCTAGCTTTGCAGTCCCATTCAAGATCATGTTGATCTGGGCTCTAGAGGTAGACAATCCATTCTTTGTTCGCTTTTGGCTTTTTAAAAGGTTTGGCATTGGGTTTCAGGGGAGAAGTGGTCTTGGGGTTGTAGGCCACCTTCTTCCCTTTGCCTCTATTGACAATGATATAGTTTTCCCTAGGTTGGTGCTCAATGGGCAGCACGATCATCCTTTGGCTTCAGTGCTCTTCCTTGATTGCTATAGAGGTCATTAGCTCATTGAGAGTGTATGTCTCATTTTTATGCTTAAGGGACATATCAAAGCCTTCCCAAGAACGTGGGAACTTCTCAATGATGGACATCACTTGAAACTTTTCTAGAAGCTTCATGTCCGCAGCGGAGAGAGCGTTCAGGAGGTTCTCAATCTCATGTACTTGAAGGAAAATGATCCCGTAGTGATGGGGAATTTTACTTTCTGGTGATTTCCATTCAAAAGCATTTCAAATTCATCATGAAGGGTCGTCCGAAGATGGCATTTAGGTCTGAGGGTATATCGATTACCATAAACTCACAGGGATGAGGCCTTTTTTTGGGTGTCCCATTGACCGTAGTCACAACATCGTTAAAGCTCATGAGGAATCCTTTAAACTACTTGAGGAAGCTGGGCTTCAGCCCCAAATTGTGGAATATATCCCAGTAAAGGATATTTACTTACTTTTGCTATCAATAAACACCCTGGCTATGTTCATTTCGGCGATGGTCGACTTGATGATAAGGGGATCCTTTCTCATTTCCTTGGAAGCTAGCTTCTTCTCCCAGAAGAATATGGTTTTGCCCCAGGTCCCTTGATCTGCCTTAGGGAGGAGGATGCCAAATATTAAAAAGTTTAGGTTCTAGGGTGACATACTACTCAAGGGGGGTTAGAGTTGTTGTTGTTTTTGTCTCCATTGTCCTCCAAAACTAGCTTTGCAGCCCATGCACGATCATGTTGATCTGGGCTCCAGAGGTAGACAACCCATTCTTCTTGTCCGGGCACTACTTCACGAAGTGTCCAACCTAGCCACAATTCCAGCATTGTTGTTTGCTTTTGGCTTCTTAAAAGGTTTGGCCTTGGGTTTCAGGGGAGAAGTGGTCTTGGGGTTGTAGGCCACCTTCTTCCCTTTGCCTCTATTGGTAGTGATATAGTTTGCCCTAGGTTGGTGCTGAATGGGCAGCACGACCGTCCTTTGGCTTCGATGCTCTTCCTCGATCACTATAGAGGTCATCAGCTCATTGACAGTGTATGTTTCCTTTTTATGCTTAAGGGACATATAAAAGCCTTCCCAAGAATGTGGGAACTTCTCAATGATGGACATCACTTGAAACTTTTCAGGAAGCCTCATGTCCACAACGGAGAGAGCGTAGTGGAGGTGCTCAATTTCATGTGCCTTACCCTCAACCATTTGGAATTTGAGAAATTTTCTAGCAATGTATTTCTTGACACCAACCTCCTCAGTGTTGTAGTTTTGGTTGAGTCGCTCCCATGGTTCCCTTGCAGTTGAAGCAGGCACCTGGTAGACATCGAAAAGCACGTCTGACAGGGCTGACAGAATGGACCCTCGAACTATTTGGTCCTTCTCATTCTACTGTTCAATCTTAGCCCCACGCTAAGGATATGACAGATCAAGTTCATGGTAAGAGGTTGCTAGTAAAGACTACAACCCCTGGATCGAAAACCAGATCAGCATGCTCACATCAATCTTGGGCACACATCAATCTTTCTCAAGAGAAACAAACTCTACACAATATTTAATGATTAAAAATTCCCTCCTAATAACATACAAGCCTTCATACCATGGGATTTTTCACATAAGTGAAAATCAAGGAATCAATGTCATAGCAAGCAACTCGTGTGTGTGTGAGACGTCCTTGACTCATGGAACCTTCCTTATCTAAGATGTAAACAAACTAGACTTGAGTTGTTTTTATATACATTCGATGGATTGCGTGACCTTTGCTTCTCCACTAATCTAGATGTCTTTATTTATCGGGTTCAATAGGTCTTATACAAGGTTGTAATGTGAGCCTTAGGTGAAGGCGTGGAAAGGTTTTTCAAGAAGCTTAGAACCTACACCTAGAGTGAACTTGATACCAATCTAACTCACATATCACAACCCAATACAAATTCCCTTTCCCTTACAATTAACGGTTTTAACCAACTATTCCGATTTATCTGATTTTGGGGGACTTGTGATCTATTTTTAATTTTATTTGGACATTCTTCTCTTTTTAATTTAATTTCCATATTTTTCTTTGTCCATTACTCTCTCTTTTTCAACTATGATCACAACTAGTCCCCCAAAACTTATGGTGCACTATTGGAATAGAAAGCCTAAGAATTCTTCAAATATAATTCCCAAACCAATTCCCATTGTTGCCTATACTATCCCCACTCAGTTTAGTGTTTACTTTTTCAAAGTTTTGCTCGCAAATTTTGATCAGCACTTGCTCTTTTCTCGCCAACTTGCGAGCAACAAATTTGCTCGCAAACTAGAGACAAACTTGCGAACAAATTGCGAGCAAGTGGAGAGCACATTGCGAGCAATGTTGCGTAGCGAGCAAGGTGCAAGCTTGTTTTTAGCGAGTAATGGTTTGCTCACCATTTGCTCACAAAATGCTCGCAAACAAATATTGCTCGCAAAAACACTGTGTTTTGGTAGTGCAAGATAAGCATCAAGTTCACAATAAGCATAGAGGGATAAAAAATAATGATAGGCTAACGAATAAACGGGCATATAGGCTTGTACTAAATGTACAAGAATAAAAAGGCTTAAGGCTCAAAATGGTGTCTAGTGTCAAATTGATTAAGGTAGGAGAACATTTGGCTCAAACGATCCAAAAATGTCTTAAGTCATTTCCTCCTAACTAAACCCTCGTAGTCATTTCGGCTCAAAGCTAAGATCACTCAATTCTAGAATTTTCATTATTTAACATCTAATCTAAGCATGCTACATCTATTTCAAGAAAGTACCAATAACCAAGGACGTGTGCTCAATAAATGCATTCTAGATTTATTCCCACAAATATAATAACAAGTATGCTAATATCAAATTATCGGGAAACGGTTAATCAACAAACATCAAAAAACTACTAGATCTACGAGCACAATTCAACATGCCTAAAATTATCCACAACTACCCAACAAGAAGAAAACGGGCAATGCAAGCAAAAAATTTAAAAAGGATGAAAAATTAAGAAAAACAAAAACATGCAATGCAAATGCAATGTTACCCCCCCCCCCCTTCTCATAGGATGGAGCTGCCCTTGCTTGCCTCTTTCAAGGCTCTAACCGGATGCCACCTAGTCTTCTTTGGCCGCCTTGCGCTACCAATTGCTCCACTTTTGCATCGAGCTGCCGTATGGCTTGCATCATCTCCATTATCCTTTGCACCATGGATGCCTCGACTTCCCGCTTTTTCTTCTCCTATTCTTCTCTCCTTGCCTTCTCTTCGGCCTTCTTCTTTGCTTTCCCTCTTGCTATGTTAACCTCCCCTTTGCATATGTTCATGGTCACCATCTACGGTAACCCCTGAGAATTTGCCCACGGTGTTAATCTCACGCTGCGTAATGGGTCTCGCTGCTGGGATTTCCACCTCAAAACTGTTCATATCGACTTGCCAGAAGGTGCATAACTTGCATATTAAGGTGGGAAACCAAAGTTTTCTTTCATTAGTTGTCTTCCTCATTTGTGCACAAATTATTAGACCCTAATGCACCTTTCGACTAGTCATGATACAAAAAAAAACCGATCGCCGGTTATTTTGGAAGAATTCCCACTAGGGAATATACAAGAATTTATAAATGCTATCCAAACCTTTGCCTCCAAACACAAATCCCATTTGTTGACCCTAGGTCTCTAGTTCCTGCCTAGTGTGACCATATCCGTTGGTCCACACAAGACAAAACTCAACTATTCCAAATCCCATTTGCTCTTGTTACTAAGCTTGTAGTAATCGCGAGCGTCCGAGTACAATTCGGGTCCTCCTAGTACACGAAGCAAGGAAGTAGCATTAACCTCAAACGTTCTTCCTCTCATCGTAACTAGAAAGGCGGGGGGGGGGGGGGGGGGGGGCGCCCTTTTAAGCTTATTCGGGGGTGGCGGGGGTGTCCTCTATTAAGGCTATGTCGAAGGTTCGAGTAGAACTCTTGAATTACGACCAAGGAGCACAAATGTATGGGGTACATGACATAATTTTTCCAACCTAACGCTGCAATCTTTGACTCGAATGTCCTCACTACCCCTTCACACCACGAAAACCCCTGCTCAGGGATCAACTTCACTCTAAGTGTGACGAGTGAATCGTAGTGTGCAGCGACATAGTCGGAACTGAAGTGATAAGCGTTGTGATGGGGGTTAGGTGGCTGCGCAACCTCCTCCTCATCGACCCCTTCCACGTTGATGCCATCGGCACCAACAATATTTGTGAACTCACTATGGGGGGCTAAGTTGTGAAAGGTTTCTTCAACTGGCTCCTCCTCCCATGATGAGTGCTCACTTGGATCTTCTTCCTCTGAAGAGGAAGAAGATATCAAAAGCTTTAAAGGGAGGGCTGGTGAGTTGGAGTTACCATCCTCCCCCATTGAGTAGGTCTTAAGCTCATCCTCATCATGATCAACAAAAGTTTTTGAAAAGATTCTTAAAAAAGGGCTACGATAAACAAGTAAAAATGAGAGCAAACCTTATGTTACTTGAACTTCAGCAAGGTTGAGGTCCTGATCTTCCTTCAAGCTAGCTCAAATGGCCTCTAATGGTTGACTAGATGCAAAGTGGGGAAGAAGCTGTATTTGATTTTTGTGATTTTTGGGACTATGGGGTCATTTAATTTGATAAGGGGGTGAGATTTTCGGAACCTAAAAGGATTACGATCCTATCCCACTCCTAATGGTTATCGGATTTCCAAAATCAGCCCAAAAATCAAATTCAAAAATCAAATCAAAGTTGACCTATCAGCTGGCGCCGCGGCGCTACGGCCCTACATTGCAGCGCCAATGAGTTTGACACTTTGTACTTCTCCACACTACAGCACCACAACTGGCACCGTGGCGTTTCATACTATCTACTCGGGACGCCATGGCGTGGTCTCAACGCTGCGGCACCCTTGACCTTAGAGAGTTTGAATCTTTGCCTCTTCTTGTCCTAGTGGGCGCCGCTCCTGGCGCTGCTCTTGGCGCCGCGGTGTCACCGTCCTCTGCATTTTTGTCGATGTCCACCTTATTTTTCTTCCATCTTCTTCATCTAAAAAACACCTGGGTTGCCTCCCAGTCAACAGTTTTGTTTAACGTCGTTGGCTCTATGGGATGGTCCCACAGAGGGACCATCCAAACACCCTTAAACAAGGGCCTTCATTCAAAACCGGTGACTCCCAATGCTAGCGGGAGACCTCCTCTCGTGAATAAACCAATTCCTTTGATTCACGAACCTTCACATCTTTCTTGTTCGCAGGCGAGATATTGTAACAAATTCTCAGACCCGTCTCTCAATTCGAGTCGCTCGCCACCGAAGTCGATACGAGCCTTTGACATAGCCAAAAAGGGACGTCCATAGACTAGTGGTAGTCTCAAATTAGTCTTGTAATTTACAACAGCAAAGTTGACGGAAAAACTTAACTTCCCACATGTAACAAGAACTCCGTGCACTACACCACAAGGGTGCACAACCGAACCATCTAACAACTCTACTCCATGGGATGTTTGCTCGAGCTTCCCTATACCAAGCCTCTTATAGGTACTTAGAGGTATGATATTGATAGTAACTCCCGTGTCACATTGACCCTTGGACCAAGTGTTCAGTCCTACCCTATAATGCACCGCGAAGCATCCGGGGTCCTTGGTAGCATCTTCTTGCTCCAACTTCAGCGAATCCGTCTTGCACTCCTCCCCCTATTCATTCATGCGCTGGCCATCCTTCACTACCATCCTTTGCTCCTTGCTTGGATTGCCCGGGGCGATCGTATCACTTAGAAGTGCGCTCGGGGGTCTTGAGTAAATGGATTTGGCTAATTGACCCACTTGCGTTTTGAGCTTCCTAAACGCAACTTTTGAATCTTTGAGAAAAGCTTAGAGTTCTGCAATGGCAGCATGAATGACGTCCCTATCCTTCATAGAAGAAGCGATGAACTTTCTCATTATAATGTCAAAGTCTTCAACAGGCGTGGCTTGGGGAGGATAGGCATTCTGCTTGGTCATAAGTCTATATTGCTTAACTGGCCTATCAAATCCCGGGGGTCCTCGTCCTCTATTCCTTTTCTCTTGATGTGGAGGTTGGAGTGCGTTCTCAGTGTTTTTATAACTAAGGTTTGGATGTCTAACCCAAACTTTGTTATAAGTTTCACTGTATGGATCATCCTTTTGTTCACAAAATTTACCGAAGCTTCGTTCTCGGGACAATCTACATAGTCGCGGCCTCCACCATATTTAACACATTGACCGGAAAGGGGAGGACAATTACTATCCTCGAGAGCATTAATACCCGACATGGCTTTAAAGAATTGATCTTGATTGACCAAAATTGACTGGACTTGCTCTTCGATAAGCTTAATGGCCGCGTCGGTAGAGCGGTTTCCTATGGAAGCACCTCCTCTATAGGTTTTTTCACTCATACCATTACTCACAAGAGTGTTGATAATAGCTCTCCGCCTGTCAGGATTCCACATCAACAACGATCCACCACACGTGGAATTAAGAGTATTCTGGATGGTAGGATGCAACCCATAGTAAAAGGCCTTAAGTTGATCCATCTCGTTTAGCTTATATGCAGACTGGTGTGCGTTCGACAAGTATACATGAGTCAACCTCGTAATAATAAGACGGTTAAGTCCGGGTTGTCGAATCCATAAGGACTTGGTCGGTGATGTTTTAAAATTATTAAATTAATTAGACTTTGTCAAACTAAACTAGACACTTAAATTAAATCAAATCTTAGGAGTTTTTGAAATATTTGACCTTTGACCAAATTGGGTCAGACATTGAATGGTTGAAAAGATTATGAGATAGCAAATACAGAATTCAAATTTTGAAAATTTGAACAGAGAGAGAGAGTGTTAGTTGGTATGTGACATGACGATGTCAACATAAGACTGAAAACCCGCTATGGGAATTCGTAATCAAATTGAATCAACACGACCCCGTCCTATCATAACGGCCGGGATTGTAGCAGATTTCATCGCAGAGTGTGACTTTACTGAACCCATCAAAGATGACACACACCTCACTGGGCAACCCCTAGTGGCCTACCACTCTAAGCCAGAAAAGAAAAGAAAAAGACATGAAGGTGCCACTGAAATATAAACACCTGAAGCATTACCCAAGAATCTTTGGGTCTTGTGTGTTGATGGATCCTCTAACAAAAGTAGAGGCGGCACTGGGATCATGCTTATCTCACTTGAGGGACACAAAGAAACATGGGCTCTAAGACTAGAGTTCACAGTCATAAACAATCAGGCT
>JAYMTA010002423.1:0-16586 GCA_036897625.1 Pelargonium cotyledonis | reverse complement strand
GCTTTTTCGTCCATCCCAGCAGCATCTTGACAGGTCAGCAAGGAAACGTCCACGTCAGCATCGTCTAACAGAGGAGTTGACGGATCAGACGGCGTGTACTCAATTGAGTACAAAATCATAGTTTAGGTACTAAATCAGGTACAATTAAAGATCATGTACTAAATCTGCACTTTGGCGAAAGTTTGAGTACCATATTTGCCTTTAATCCTAAAAAAAAAAAATCCGTATGTTTTCGTATATAATCAATGATGACCCGTGTTGATTGAGTGTTGAACCACAACCCGATTCGTTTACACGGTCCATTTCGTGAATCTCGGTGCCAAAATTGCCCAAAGCCAAAGGGCGAGCCTTGCAAGTGAGTCTTCGCATATTCTCCTTTGGGCTCTCGCATCTGTAGACTGTAGGTTTCTTCTTGAGTTCCAGAAACTGTTCGGACCAGCTCTCTCGCATCCTTCTCCTCCAGGGTACGTTGCTTTACTCAGATTTACATTCTTTTTTGGAAAACTCTCTGCTTCGCTAGCTTCAATTTTGTATCATGGTTAGGGTTTTGCAGCAAATCTCCTCTCGGAGATTTCGTTTTGCTCTTTTTTACATAGAAAATTGATTGCATAATTGTGAGTTTCTAGGTTGTTGTATTGTTTGTGATGCTATAGAATTGGTAAGATCTCAGCTTATTCACTACTCTTCAGCATGAAAAAGTCAGAGACCGTTGATTTCTTTGTGATGTTTGAGCTTGTTTGTAAGTTGGGGATCATTCGGTATTTTGTACATTTGAGTTCTTCTTGATTCCTGCTAGTTCTATTTTTTAGTTGAGAATTGATTACATAATTGTGATGTTTGAGCTTGTTTGTAAGTTGGGGATCATTCGGTAGTTTGTACATGTGAGTTCTTCTTGATTCCTGCTAGGTGTATTTTTCAGTTGAGAATTGACTACATAATTGGGATGTTTTAGTGTTTTGTTGGACTTATTAAAGTATGATCTGTGTCTCCAGTACTCTTTTGAGCTCAAGTAATCCTCACAAGGAGAGGGTAGGTAGAGCATTTTGATTTATTTGTCTGTGCTTTTGATGGGTTTTTGGGATGTTCTATTCCAGTGAAGTGTTATTGCATTGAGCATTTTATGTCGTTCTTGTATTGTTTCGGTTGGTCTGAGCTTGCTGTATGCTCAAGTTTCAATTGATGTTTTGTGCATTTGCGTTATCCGTGCTTGCATGCGTGGTGGTTTGTTGGTTTAATATAAGGCAACATAACACCAATCTCTTAAACCTCTAGCTATGTTAAGGGTTAGGGCTGTTCAAACTTTTTGTAATAGCTATCTTTGTGCTGGCCTCTTCAATTGACAATTTTAACTTTGTTATCTTGGTTTATAGTAGTTGCTGATGTGATTAAACACGCTATAACTGGAGGAATTAATATAGCTAGCATCATTTGTACAAGTTAAATATTGTTTGTACCTTTTTTATGTGTCTTGCTTGATAATTATTTTTTAATGATGCTGTCTTTGATGGCTATGTCTCCCACGCTTCCTTTTCTGATTTAATAGGACTATAGGAGTGGGATAAGATATTGCATCTCTCAATGCAAGGGATGGTTTGTTAGAGTAGAACGTAGTGGGACCACCAATTATAATCCAACGTGGTGAATTGAAATTAAATCATCAAAATTGAATTATTTCATGGCTGTTGGGCCTTGGCCGAGTTGGTAAAGAGGGTGTGTGGGATAAGAGTTGGCCTTATATTGCAATATTGCCAACCACAGATCAAGCAGAGCTTAGATGGACAAGCATGACAAAATTCTGTAAGTAAGCTTGGAAGGACTGGGATCATGCAGGATAATCATATTACAATGAAATATTTGCAATGGTGTTAAAAATGACTGTAGTTCAAGCTGCATCATTGATGGTGATTTTTTCCCTAATGTGGTGGGGTCTGAGGGAGTTGATTGAGGAATTGGTTTAATTAGTATTCTCACATTTGTATCCTATTGAATATATGTTGGTTAACCGTCAAACAAAGATACTACGTACAACTTTCTGGTGTGAGGTACATACTTATTCTCTTTGTCAAAGTGATACAGTGTATTCTATATAGTTTTTAGTCTCTAAGTAGAATCTTTGGTTCAGAGTATGTTTTGATTTGCAGTTACATGTATGCACATATATATCCACTTTCTGTTGAGTAATATTGTTGCACCATCAGCATTCTGCTTGTACAACAAATGAGGTGAACAATTAAGTAGTTATATATGCTCTTTGATTCAGTTTTTGTTTTTTTCCTACAAATATATTTTGGCAGCGGGTGATCCCTACAATTTTGCACTGGCTATTATTAATATTAATAATATTATATTTGTGTGTGTCTGTGTGTGTGGATACGAAATGGTTAGACGTTAGAGTTTCACTCTCTAGTTGAGGTTGTGAGTTTGGATCTTATTGGGTGGGGTTAGGGAAAATGGGAGAGCTACCTCCTACTACATAGCTCATTGGCCTCCATTTCAAACACGTGTCTCAGTATGTGTATAATATTCTCATTAATTATACTCTCTTATCTAAAGCTCAACTAATATGACTTTACATTACCTTGTTTCAATTCATATTGTCCAATCAGGGAATTTCTCTAATCTGAAAGATTTTAGCAACCCTCTTAGCTGTTGACGTCTTATTAAATGAACTTCTAAAAGAGTCACTATTATCAATTGAAGATCACACGAAATATAGCATTTGCTTCCTTGGATTTTAGTTATATTGCCATGGGTTGGTTTTTCATTGTGATGGGGTAGATATGGGTTGATGTTATCATCTAATTTTTTTGCGCTATTTACACGCAATACTTTAAGATATAAGATAATAGCATAGTGTTTTTGAATCATTTGGACAAAATAGAAGTATTATATATATTTTAACACATTTCTTGCAGTGAAATGTTTATTAAATCTGTCTTCGTCTATGCTATTTACTTCTTGATCATGTAATATGATTATATTTCTTTCACAGATCTTGGATACGTTGAAGCAGCAGCTATGTCTTCTTCATATCTACCAGCAACTACTGATTCAATAGCTCAGGCTTTAGAAGCCAAAACTCCAGAGGCTATCTCTATTCTTTACCGTGTACTTGAGAATCCCTCATCTTCTCCTGATGCTCTTCGGATAAAAGAACAAGTCATCACAAACCTCTCTGATCTTCTTAGACAAGAGTGCCGTGCAGAGGAGCTTAAGAACCTTCTGACCCAATTGAGACCCTTTTTCTCCTTGATTCCCAAGGCAAAAACTGCAAAAATTGTTCGTGGGATAATTGACACCGTAGCTAAGATACCGGGCACATCTGATCTTCAAATTTCTCTTTGCAAAGAGATGGTGCAATGGACCCGTGCGGAGAAACGAACTTTTCTGCGTCAAAGAGTTGAGGCAAGGCTTGCGGCCCTTTTGATGGAAACCAAGGAGTACTCCGAGGCATTGAATCTTCTTTCTGAGTTGGTCAAGGAGGTAAGAAGGCTAGATGACAAACTTCTTCTTGTTGACATAGATTTGTTGGAGAGTAAGCTCCATTTCTCATTAAGAAACCTCCCTAAAGCCAAGGCTGCACTCACGGCGGCAAGAACAGCTGCAAATGCTATTTATGTGCCTCCAGCTCAACAAGGCACTATAGATTTGCAGAGCGGAATCCTCCATGCAGAAGAAAAGGATTACAAAACTGCTTACAGCTATTTCTTTGAAGCATTTGAAGCATTCAATGCTCTTGAGGATCCTCGTGCAGTCTTTAGTCTCAAGTATATGTTGCTCTGCAAAATTATGGTGAGCCAGGCTGATGATGTGGCAGGAATAATCTCGTCCAAAGCAGGTCTGCAGTACGTGGGACCTGAGCTCGACGCCATGAAAGCTGTTGCTGATGCTCACTCCAAGCGTTCACTAAAGCTATTTGAGACTGCACTTCGTGATTTCAAGGCCCAACTAGAGGAAGACCCTATCGTTCACAGGCACCTCTCTTCCCTATACGACACTCTGTTGGAGCAGAATCTCTGCAGGTTGATTGAACCTTTCTCAAGGGTTGAGATTGCTCATATTGCTGAGCTAATTGAGCTCCCAGTAGATCATGTGGAGAAGAAGCTCTCACAGATGATTTTGGACAAGAAGTTTGCAGGAACCTTAGATCAGGGTGCAGGCTGCCTAGTCATTTTTGATGATCCGAAGACGGATGCAATCTACCCAGCAACACTGGAAACCATCTCTAATGTTGGCAAGGTCGTAGATAGTCTCTACGTGAGATCTGCCAAGATAATGGCGTAGGTTTCGGTAATATGCAGTTTTCTATCTGCTATTGCTTGTTTCGTTACATTTACTTTAACATTTCGATCTATCTCACTTTGAATGGATGATGGAACTATGAATCTTCAGTCTTAAATTTTCAACCTAATGTCTTGAGGGGTGATCATTGATTCACAATATGTTGGATAATTGATTAACTCTTAATTTGTTGGATAAAATCCAGCTGTTCTTTCTGGATGTTAAATTGTAATGATAGATTCAGCTTTCAAATTTTATTGTGCTTCTCACATGCATTTACTTTACTATGTTCTAAATATTTTAATGGGGAAATTGAATTGAATTTATGACCCTTGTGGTTATAGATCTATAAATTTTTGTACAATGATTTGTTTGAATGTGACTACTCCTTGTACTTGTGTTTTTTTAATCTCTAAAGGACACTTTCTTGTCGAAAATGCTAAATGTCTTTCAAAGTAATTGTAAATGTCATTTTTTTGTTGTTTCAAAATGACAAAACAGGTGTTTTTATATTATAAATATTAATAAAGTCAATAACAATTTACATATTTTATAAGAAACGTACTTATATAAATCCAAATATTCTAAAATGAGCAACTTAATTCGAAGATATCGAATGCTATGAGAACGATCAGTTGGGCAATGATAATGTTCATTAGAATGATTAACTATCATATAATTGATTAATATTTCAACTGCAACAATGAGACATTAACCATCTCTTATCTTTTTCAAAAGTTAGTGAATGGTTAACAATATTTCTATAAATAAGTTATCGATAATTAATATCTTTTAAGTCAGTTATAACACGAGTTCACATGGATACAATGCACGATAAAATGTATAACATTGTCTCCTCATTCAAAAAATCCAAATTGGAAACCATGACACAAATTTTAGAACGAGAATAATACCTAAGTTGTCGTAACTCGTAACCTTAGGTAGCATAATTTTCTCCATGTTAGCTTAATTTGATAGCATAAGACAGATTAAATAATTCGAACCAAAATATCACAAGTTGATCGAGTTCAAATAGTTATAGATCAATATTAAACATTTTTGGAGTATAATTGAAACTTTATTTTTTATGGTAATTAGTAGAAAGTATTTTATTTCTTCCATTGAAATAAAAAATTAGGCGGTTTTTTATTTTAATTTTATTTATGTTTAGCATAATTCTACTTTTTTTCTACTTTCATTTTTTCTCTGCTCGGTCTCTTCTCTTCCCTCTCGGCTCGCACACAGGTCGTGGACGATTCTCGATTCCTGGATCGACAGAGGTAAGTCATTGTTCTCGATCTCCTTCCTCATCTTCAATACCTGCTCAATTTCGCTTTTCCTTGCTCTTCTCCATTTCAAATTTGCTCGATTTCGATTCTGTTTCCATCTCCATTTCCGCTTTCTTCAATTTTCAACGCTTGTTAATCTTCAACGACTGTAATTTACTATACATGTTAATCGTCAACGAAAATGTGACTTTACTTTAGTTCTGTTTGTGACCAAATCGTGAGAACGATTCTGGTGATCTCAAATTGGTGCTGTTTGATTTTTTTTTAATTTTTGATTCTTCGATGCATGTGGTGTTTTGACTGGAACTGAATCTGTCAACAAGGAACCAATTGAGTTAGTCATGTTGCTCTATTTCATTTCATCTACAATTGTGACGGCCACACACATGGATATGAATATGAACATGAACTCATCCCATAAGGAAAAGCTCAATTTACCTACATATACTGACAGTTGAATGACTAATAAACAAGCATCACGGTGTTATTGGTGGAACTGCATTTTATGACAAAGTAGGAAGAGTGGTGTTAGGAGTTGTGTTTTAAGGGATGCTAAAGGAAGAGTGTAGAAAAACCATCGTTGGAAGGTTTTGAAGTAAGGGTGGATAACTGGATCTTGTGTTCATTTTGAAATTGAAAGTTGGGTTAGAAGCTGTTGGCACTTGGAAGTTCCAATGTTATTAAGTGGACCAATTGCCATGGATTTACGCAATGAAGTTTAGGATTTTGGGGTTATGTTATATCTGAATGCTTTATAAACTCAACACACTTTTAGTTATGAATTATACCCATATGTTTTATCATGCATGTCTTGCCTTGCGGTAGTAGAACAATCTTTAATATCTTCTCAGGCTGCTCATGATTTGTTTTGGAAAGTTCTGAACTTGGATTCTGCTTATTACTTTTTTTTAGTGTGTGTGTGTTTGTGTGGCCTATTTGGCAAATCCAATTCCTAATATTATGTGTTTAATGGTTATATCAGTCAATTCTGAAGGAAATCCTTGGACAGATTTCTGTGATTTGTAGACGTAGCAGTGGCTTTATAGGCATAGCAGTTGTGTAAACAGAGATAGAACTTGGGTTCCATAAAGAGAATATTGAAGAATTATGGGAAGACTAAAGGTTCAATCTGGAATCAAGGCAATTGAAGAAGGACCCAAGGACTTAGGCACAACCTATTCTACCAAAGCAACTTTCGCATGCGCAATAAATACAGAAATAGGTGCAGTATTGGCAGTCATGAGGAGGAATGTCAGATGGGGAGGTCGATATATGTCAGGTGATGATCAACTAGAGCACTCCCTCATTCATTCTTTTAAGGCTCTGCGGAAACAAATCTTTACATGGCAGAATCAGTGGCAGGCCATAAATCCTGTTTTGTATCTCCAGCCATTTCTGGATGTGATTCGATCAGATGAAACCAGTGCTCCCATTACTGGTGTTGCCTTGTCGTCTGTATACAAAATTTTGAATCTTGATGTAATTGATAAGAATACGGTTAGTGTTGAAGATGCAATGCATTTAGTTGTTGATGGGGTGACTAGCTGCCGGTTTGAGGTGACTGACCCTGCATCAGAAGAAGTAGTACTGATGAAAATACTTCAGGTTCTTCTCGCTTGCATGAAAAGTAAAGCATCAGTTATGTTAAATAATCAGCATGTATGCACAATAGTGAACACTTGCTTCCGTATAGTTCATCAAGCTGGAACTAAAGGTGAGTTGTTACAGCGGATAGCTCGGCAGGCAATGTATGAACTCGTCAGGTGTATTTTCTCACACCTACCTGATGTTGAAAACACAGAACGTGTGTTGGTTAATGGAGAGAATACTGTAAGACATGAGGTATGAGAGCATATTCTGTTCCTATTCTTTAGTTTGCAATGTCTCCTTTTTATGATTTATTTCTAGGAAGTGGAATGGAATGATAGATGTTAGATACATAAAAAGAAATTAAAGAAGTGATACTGTCTGTTTTATAAATGATGAAGTGGGTCTGACTAGCATTTTCATATTGGATTTCCATTTGGGCCTGGGACTATGAGGCTTTTGAGCAACAGTTGTATTTTTTCATCTTAGATTTTGAACTATAACTTTGCAGGAGTCCTAAAATTTGAGCCATTGCTATGCTCTATCTAGTATTTAATGTCTTTGAAGATAAAAAGTTTTATTTTGACAAATTGAAAACTTAATGAATGATTAATCACTTTGAATTCTTAGGACTTTGGCCTCTGGTAGTTTATGGGCAAATTGGTTTGGAATTTTGAGTTTCCCTACAACTATGTGAAAACTAAACCAAGGCATCTTATCATCTTTATAAAATACAGTCATTTTCATGTGCAGATGATTGGGCTAGATAGTGATCATGCTTTTGGAAGTAATAAGCAGTTGGAGAATGGTACTGGGAGTTCAGAACATGATGGACAATCATCCTCTGTTAGTCCTTCCAATACAAACATAGGTGTGGTGGCAGCTATGCTGGAAGAAAACGCAGATGGAGCTGATAGTGGAAAGGAGGAGCCTGTTGCATATGATAGGAATCTAATGATGGAGCCATATGGGGTACCTTGCATGGTGGAGATATTTCATTTCTTGTGCTCATTGTTAAATGTTGTTGAGCATATGGAAAGGGGTCCTAGAACAAATACCATAGCGTTTGAGGAAGATGTGCCTCTTTTTGCATTGGGTCTGATCAATTCAGCCATAGAACTGGCTGGGCCATCCATTCGCCGTCATCCTAGGTTATTAAGTTTGATCAGAGATGATTTGTTCCATAACTTGATACAATTTGGCTTGTCCATGAGTCCACTTATTCTTTCAATGGTGTGTAGCATTGTACTCAATCTGTATCATCATCTGTGCACTGAACTCAAACTACACTTTGAGGCATTCTTTTCCTGTGTGGTTTTGAGGCTTGCACAAAGTAGATACGGGGCTTCACACCAGCAGCAGGAGGTTGCTATGGAAGCTCTTGTAGATTTCTGCAGGCAGAAGACATTTATGGTCGAGATGTATGCTAACTTGGATTGCGACATAACTTGCGGCAATGTGTTTGAAGAACTTGCTAATTTGTTGTCAAAGAGTGCATTTCCAGTGAACAATCCATTATCTCCAATGCATACACTTGCTTTGGATGGTTTGATTGCTATTATTCAGGGAATGGCAGAGAGGATAGACAAAGGCCCCTTTAGTTTAGAACAGGCTCCAGTGAATCTTGAGGAGTACACCCCATTCTGGACGGAAAAATGTGACAACTATCGTGATCCTAATCATTGGGTTCCATTTGTCCGCCGGAAGAAGTACATAAAGAGAAGGTTGATGATTGGGGTGGATCACTTTAATCGTGACCCTAAAAAGGGGCTGGAGTTTCTCCAAGGAACGCATCTCTTGCCTGACAAACTTGATCCCCAAAGTGTGGCTTGCTTCTTCAGGTATACTGCTGGATTAGATAAGAATCTTGTTGGAGATTTTCTGGGAAATCATGACGAATTTTGTATTCATGTGCTTCATGAATTTGCGTGGACCTTTGATTTCGAGGACATGAATTTAGATACTGCACTTCGATTGTTCTTGGAAACTTTCCGTCTGCCTGGAGAATCACAAAAGATCCAGAGGGTGCTTGAGGCATTCTCGGAGAGATACTATGAACAATCACCAGATATTCTTGCTAACAAGGATGCCGCTCTCTTGCTGTCCTATTCAATTATAATGCTCAACACAGATCAGCATAATGTGCAAGTAAAGAAGAAAATGACAGAGGAGGATTTTATCCGGAATAATAGGCACATCAATGGTGGCAGTGATCTGCCCCGAGAAGTCTTATCTGAGCTCTATCACTCAATTTGCAAAAATGAGATCCGAACAACCCCAGAACAAGGTGCTGGTTTTCCTGAAATGACACCTAGCTGTTGGATTGATTTGATGCACAAATCTAAGCAAACCGCTCCCTTCATTGTATCTGATTCCAGAGCCTACCTTGACCATGACTTGTTTGCTATAATATCAGGTCCCACAATTGCTGCTATCTCTGTAGTATTTGATCATGCTGAGTATGAGGATGTGTATCAGACCTGTATCGATGGATTTTTAGCTGTTGCAAAGATTTCAGCATGCTATCATCTTGAGGATGTACTTGATGATTTGGTTGTATCTCTTTGTAAGTTCACCACCCTCTTGAATCTATCATCCATTGAGGAACCTATACTAGCTCTTGGTGATGACCCAAAGGCTCAAATGGCTACAGTGACGGTCTTCACTATAGCGAATACATATGGTGATTATATTTGTACAGGCTGGAGAAATATTATGGAATGCATCTTGAGATTGAACAAGCTTGTTCTTCTTCCAGTTCGTGTGGCCAGTGATGGCGCTGATGGGTCAGAACCTGTTTCAGACCCTGCGCCGGGGAAACCCGTTACAAATTCATCTCTAGCTCCTACAGCATCTGGGGGTACTCCTAAGAGATCATCTGGATTAATGGGCAGGTTCAGTCAGCTGTTATCTCTTGATATGGAGGAGCCAAGATTGCAACCTAGCGAAGATCAACTTGCTTCTCATCAACGAACTGTACAGACAATTCATAAGTGCCATATTGACAGCATATTTACTGAAAGTAAATTTCTACAGGCCGACTCTCTATTGCAGCTGTCTAGAGCACTCATCTGGGCTGCTGGGCGATGTCAGAAAGGGAATAGCACTCTGGATGACGAAGATACTGCAGTTTTCTGTCTGGAGTTGCTGATTGCAGTTACCTTGAACAACCGGGACAGGATTGTGCTTCTCTGGCAGGGTGTTTATGACCACATAGCGAGTATTGTTCAATCAACCGTGATGCCTTGTGCGTTGGTTGAAAAGGCCGTTTTTGGACTTCTTCGGATTTGTCATAGATTGCTTCCCTACAAAGAAAATCTGGCTGATGATCTTTTAAAGTCACTGCAACTTGTGTTGAAGCTTGATGCTCGGGTCGCTGATGCATATTGTGAGCAAATCACACAGGAAGTCAGTCGCCTTGTGAAAGCTAATGCCTCTCACATCAGATCCCAAATGGGTTGGCGCACCATTATAACCTTACTTTCCATCACGGCTCGGCATCCAGACGCTTCTGAAGCAGGATTTAATGCGCTAACTTTCATTATGTCTAATGGATCACACTTGCTGCCAGCGAACTACTCGCTCTCTGTTGATGCAGCGAGACAGTTTGCAGAGTCTCGTGTTGGACAGGCAGAGAGGTCTCTTCAGGCACTGGATCTTATGGCGGGGTCTGTTGATTGTTTAGTGAGGTGGATTTGTGAGGCCAAGGAAGCAATGAAGGAGGAGGAGGCTGTAAAAATGACTCAAGATATCGGGCAAATGTGGCTGAGGCTTGTACAGGGTGTGAGAAAAGTCTGTTTAGACCAGCGAGAAGAAGTTAGATACAACGCGCTCCTGACATTGCAACGGTGCTTTACAGGAGTCGAAAGTGTTAAACTTCAAATTAGTTTGTGGTTGCAATGTTTCGATCAGGTGATATTCACGATGCTCGATGACTTGATTGGAATCGCTCAGGGACACTCCCAAAAAGATTACCGAAACATGGAAGCTAATCTCATTCTCGCTGTGAAGATCATGTTGAAAGTGTTTCTACAGTTGCTACCTGACCTCTCACAGTCAACATCATTCGGGAAACTATGGCTAGGCGTTGTAAGCCGAATGGAACAGTACATGAAGACGAAAGTGAGAGGGAAGAGAAGCGAAAAGCTGCAGGAGATCATGCCTGAGCTTCTCAAGAACACGTTGCTAGTGATGCAGACATCAGGCGTGCAGAGGAGTGCCCTAGAGGGAGATAGCGCCTGGGAACAAGCATGGACGCATGTGAATAACATTGCGCCTTCGTTGCAGTCTGAGGTGTTCCAGGAACAAGAAATCGAGCAGTCTCAGCAGAAAGAGAGTGAAAGTGAAACAACCGGAACATTGGTGGCTGAGGCTCGTGACTCTTGGGGGTTAACATATTGTGCAATGTTTTCGGGCAAGCTCTGACTCTGAGATGCTCTTTGTGGAGGTACACTTGTGTTTTTGAGGCTCTAGCTTTAGATCAAGTCCATCACATGAAACCTTGTTTGAGTCCTATAATACCATAGTGTCAGTTCATGGAAAATTTTAGTTTGATTTTTTTGAACATATTCATTTCTATACAGTTCATAATAGTTAAGCTTATATATTGCTGCACAACCATGTCATGTTATGATCCACGTAACATATTTTGTAATTTGGTTAATATTTTTTTGGTATGAGATGGTTATGTCTTCTGGTTAAAATGTTATTCCTTTTTCTTTTTTTTTTTTTTTTGATAGAAAAATGTTATTCTTTAATTCTAATGAAAACAATATATTTAAGATGAATATGAGAGTGATATATATATTTTAAGGATTTCAACCAATATTTTTTCCCTTATTGTTACTATTTTTCTTGACAATCAAACATATAATATGAGAATATTTAATTATTAAAATTAATTTATTAAAATGAAATAAATGTTTTACTAGCCAACTCCACCAAATAATCAAGACCCAATTGGGTTGGACTCTGGAGTCTGCCCCAATTCTGGCCTCTTAAAGGCCCAATGCGGTGCGTTTCGATTGAGGTGATTTAATCAGCTGATAAAACGCACCGTTTAGCCGCATAATCGAACAAATACCTGCACGAAAATTAACGTCTTCACAAGTCACGAAACAGAGAATCTTCGTATGCGAGGTGGACGGTTCATCTTCTTCACAATTTCACAGTCGAATCAGTAACAATTCGATCCGATATAGCTAGGGTTTGAAGATTCACTTCAATTTCCATTTTTTCTCTCAGAGAGAGACGCATATTGTGTAGATCTCTGACGAATTTGAGCGAAAAAGAGATGAGTGAGGTCTTCGAAGGTTACGAGCGACAGTACTGCGAGCTCTCCGCCAATCTCTTCCGAAAATGCAACTCTGCTGCTCTTCTGGATCCAGGTATAGTGATTTTATTTTTTCGTCTGAGTCTTCACTATCTGTGAAACTTGAGCTGAATCGTCTTTTTGTGCGATAATATGAATTCCAGAGAAGAAGCAGCAAAAGGTGGTTGAGATCAAAGCTGGACTGGATGATGCCGAGGCTCTTGTAGTTCTCTAGTCACTGACTCGATACGCTACCTTTGATTGTGTTTTTTATTTGTTTATTGGGGATTTTGTGATGTGATTTTGGTTATTTGGCTTTGGCAGATCCGGAAATGGACCTTGAGGCAAGAAGCTTACAGGCTGGTGCCAAGGCTTCGCTTCTTGCAAAGCTGAGGGAGTACAAGTCTGATCTGACCAATTTGAAGCGGGAATTGAGAACAATGTCTCCTAATGCTCATGAAGAGCTGTTGGAGTCTGGAACTGCTTATGTGAATTCGGTATGTTTCCTGAATCAATGCCTCTTTTTCTTGGAAAAGATGTGTTTCTCATTCTCGAATCTAAGTTAGGATAGTAGAAATTGTGTTGGTGTGTTATGTTTTTTATATGTTCTTGTGTTTAGTGCTGATAGTTTCTTTTCTTGGTAAGCATGTGAATAGCAAGTTGAAGATAGTGTCTGAATTTCATTTTTGTTGGAGCAGGCTTGAATTCTATTGAAATTGAATCAAGTTTCTCGTCTTTAAGTTTCTAAATATTAAATAATTTGAATAGTAACTACTGGAGATTTTCCAAATATCAAAACTGAAAGAATTCTCGTACAGCAGAGTTTCTGAACAGGGCTCATAGTTAGGCTAATATAATGATGCCAATATGTGGATGGAACTCAAACCAATTTTCTTAAGTTGTAGTTAAACCTAATTTAGTTATTTTTCTTTCATCTTGAATTAGAGCCGCTTACTAGCTATCCCTCTTGTTGAACAATTTACATATATTACTTGGATATGATTTGATATTTGAATCTTTTAGCTTCTGATAATCTGATGTATAATGATGCAGGCTGCTTCGGAGCAAAGAGAAAGGTTGGCCTTCTCTACAGAGAGATTGAATCAGTCGAGCGATAGGATCAAGGAGAGTAGAAGAACCATTCTGGAGACAGAAGAGCTTGGTGTCTCAATTCTTCAAGATTTGCATAAGCAGCGTGAAACTCTCCTACATTCCCATACCAAGGTGTGTCAATTATCACATGCTTCATTTTTATTTCTATATATGTTCGCTTTAGGCACAACCGGGGAGTCCTTCTGGTTCATATCTAATGGTCTCCTTCTGTTCCAATGTTATTCCTATTGTAATTTGCAAATAAATACTCTATAATTAGCCAATTTTGCAAATAGTTCCCCGTAATTTTTTTTTTGACGACTAACTCCTGGTACTTTCAATTTAGATGCAACTGATTTTCTTCCTTCTCATCATGCGTATGTAGCATGAACTATCATTTCCTTTTATCCTTAACGAATCACCATTGATTTCGCATTGCTCAAATGGGAATTTTTAAGTGTAGGCAGTTGTCACGAAATAAAGTACTAAGTATAGGGAGCTGTCTGCAAACGGGGATAAGTATGGTGTATTAATCTGCAATTTGTCCTCACTCCTAACCTCTCTCTAGTTCTCAGAGGATTCTAAGACCTAATATGTGCCCAAGGCCACGGTATTAGTGCATTTCTTGACTGGGTTCATTTGTTTTGCAGCTTCACGGGGTGGACGATGCCATAGACAAGAGCAAGAAAGTCATCAATGCAATGTCGCGGAGGATGACCAGGAACAAGTGGATTGTTGGTTCGGTGATTGCAGCTCTTATCCTTGCAATCATCTTAATCCTGTATGTTAAACTTTAATAATACTCTCAACTCTCGGCTTCATTGATTGGTATTCTGCAATTTCTCTGCTGATTTGTGCGCATGTTGTACATATAGTCATTGTGTTTGTGTGTATACTTGAATATGGCCTTTACTTATTCTATACTGTAATAGCCATTGGAATTGAATGCTCAGTAATAACTTTGTTTTGAAATGTGAACCTGAACTGCTCAATTCAGGTAAAAATGTTGAATATCTAACACAACAAATGAAATGGTTCATGATCTCTAATAATATATACACATACACTCACACTGTTTGACTTTCTTTATACAAATACGAGAAAAGAATCTCAGCCAAACTTACGTTACGAATTAACATTCGCATCTGCCCCTATAAATACGTAGACTAGTGCACTTCCGGATTTAAGTTGAACATGTCTCGACTAGTATTAGTCATTAACTCTCCTTATATTTATAATTTTGTTGGGTAGTTTATCATTGGTCAAAGATTCACTGGAAGCTGTGAATGGAAATTAAAAATGTTGTTGTTTCAGAAACAGAGACCACCAGCCACCTGACCTTTACAACTTTCATTTCTCATTACAAATATGAGAATCACGTGGGATTATAAGGGCGGAATTAAATTTTTTTTTTTTCTCTTTGTTTCGTACGTACATTTACAGCTGTCCGATCAAGTTCTATAAGTTTTGGTTTATTACAAAGCAAGCAAGCTCCTATGTGAATTCAAGAACCATAGCAAGCTACAAATGCATTATATTCGTATAGGTTTGACTCATACACAACCAAAAACACATTTGAATTGAATTTGGACGGATGTTTTATGCTCACAAATTTATTGAAACGGATACAAATGTCGTTTCATGACATGTCAAACTCTCGTAAATTTGACTGATATTTAATCAATGACTATGATTGAAATTATTTGTTTCTCTATATAGAATTGTGGAAAATGTACCTTATTGGTGTATCAATTATTCATTTTGTTTTGAATTGAATTGATGCACAATTTAATTTTTGTTGACCACTTGTTGCTTAAATTAGCTATATTTTCAAATGTAATAATTTGTAAATTTATTTAAGTATTATGGGGTTGTCGCCTTTAATAAAAAAATTTTTTGAAAAAATCGATCTAATTTAATAGCACCAACATGAATTAGAACACTTTGAAACAAAAAATAAAATAAAAGAAATAACACATGTCGAGAAATAACAAATATCAAATTGATTAACCATTGATCAAAACAACCTGGATAAGTGATAATGATACTCACAGAGAACACAGCTAGAGAATAAAGAAACAAAATAGCTCAAAGCCGCCCATATTTATTATCCAGTTAATTTGGTAATTTAATCTGATTTTTGTTCCTCAAACAAAAAGTCAAGCACTGTGACCATTAAAAGGAGTTGGACTCTCGTGCTCAATATATATACTCCATATTATAGAAATTTAATGTTCACCTCCAAGCCAACCTACTAATAAAATTCATTGTGTCACATCTGTTGATCCATTATTTTATACATATAATAATAGATAAATATATCATAAAATTACTTAAATTTAATGTTATTACAATTATCCTAATTAAATTGGATCACCCTTATAATCAATCAAATCTCAACATTCCAATAGATAAAATCAAATAAAAAATAGCAATAAAAAAAGGTTGGAACTTGGAAGATAGCATCAAAATAATATACTACTACATGTCTTGATTCGAGACACAAAAATCAAAATATGAATCCAATTCTGTTGAATTTTGAAAAAGTAAAAGGCTTATTATAATAACCGACGATACTCCAAAAAGGCAAAAGCTAAGCGAAGGCGCGTAGCCCCCACTTCCTCTCTCTTTCCTTTTCCACGCACACACACTCTACAAGTAGTTATTAACGTAACTGAATCTCTCCATTTTCACAATTCATTCAATTCAATATTATATATTCACCGATCCGATCCAGTTTTTAGTCGGAAAAATGAGCGGTGGCGGCGAGAGCTCCGACGGCGGCGGAGGAGTCGTGGTGAAGGGCAAGGAGAAGCAGAAGGAGAAGGCTAGAGTCAGCAGGACATCGCTTATACTGTGGCATGCTCACCAAAACGATCCCGGGGCTGTTCGCAAGCTCCTCGAGGAAGATCAGACACTGGTCCACGCAAGGGACTACGACAGTCGGACGCCTCTCCATGTTGCTTCCCTCCATGGCTGGGTCGACGTCGCCAAGGCCTTGATTGAGCACGGCGCCGATGTCAACG
>JAYMTA010002422.1:0-16588 GCA_036897625.1 Pelargonium cotyledonis | reverse complement strand
GCCCCTTAACAATATCCACATGAAAACATAAACATGAAGTGGTAAAAAGGGGCCCCAAATAAACTTGGACCAACAAAAATAATCACCATGAGAGTGAGAGTGGATCCAAAAATTATGAGTAGAGAACTTACTAGTAGGCATGGGCTTGAAGATGAGAGTGCCAAGTTTATTCGCATTCATCACAATAAGGCCAAGAACACGAAGTTGAGCTGCACCACCTTGAGTCACGATTGCAGGATGCAAACTAAGAGCACTTTTAATGGCAACATACAAGACTGCTGGTCACCCAAGGACAACACTTTCCTCACACCAGTTGTCAGTCCAGAAGTCAATATCTTCCCTCCAAACTTCCAAAAAAACAAATGAGACTGCAATTCTAGAATGACACTAGCAATAACCTTCCAAAAGCGTAGAGCCTAAAGTTGGAAATATCCATTGAAGAACTAAATTTCGACCGCATAAAAACAGACCATAAAATGCGACCCTCCAAAATTGCCTAAGCATGCTTCGCATGAAGGCAGTTTGCCATTGAGTGAAAGCTTCTAATCCCAAGTCCACCCTCCTCAGGTGAAGTACACATAGATTTCTAAGAAACCCAACGCCTACACGAGCCCAAACCCAAATTCCAAAAGAAGTCTGAGCAAATTTCATTAACCTTTTTCAAAACTTCCTTAGGAACCTGACAACAACCCAAAACATATTAGGAATTGAAGCAAATATACTCATAATTAAAGTTAGTTTAACCCCCAAAGACAATAGTTTCCCATTGAAACATACAATTTAACTTGAAGTTTATCAAGTAGGAATTCAAAATCAATAATCCTAGGCTTTTGCGCAAAAATGGGAATACCAAGGTAGCAAAAGGGAAAGAAAGAATAACCCGTCCAAGAAGAGAGTAAACCCATCCTCGAAACTGATAAGCTTATCGGGTGATAAATGTGAGACTTGGCTTGACTAACCAGTTGTCCAGAAGCCGCTTCATAATAACAAAGAAGATCCATGAATCTAGCAATAGAACTACGAGTCTTGTTGAGAAACATAATAGTATCACTGAAGAACATTAAATGAGATTACTCAAACTATGCCCCTTAATTGATGCTTCTGAAAATCCATGAGCCCTAAGAGTACTAAAAAAGAAACGCCACTCTAGCATGTCATACACTTTCGACATATCAAACTTTAACACCACATTGCCCCATCAAACTAAATCATTTATATGGTGAACCATCTCAGTGTAGAGAGCAACATTTTCTTGAATGCTACGCCCTCTCACAAATCTAAATTGATTTGCAGTGATAAGCGAAGGAAGGATGAGAGCAAGACGATCATTCAAGATCCCAGAAAGAACTTTATAAAAGAAGCAGCATAGACTAATCAGTTTGTATTCTGAAAGAGATGTAGGATCCTTCATTTTTGGAAGAAAAACTGGCAGGGTAGAGGTAAAAGATCTAAGGAGAGCAAACCCAGCAAAAAAATCACACACTACTTTAGTAATATTTGGACCAATGACATCCCAACAATGAATAAATAAAAAAACCTAATAAAGCCATCCATACCATGGGCACTCTCCTTTCCCAAACAGCAAACGACCTTCCAAATCTCGTCCATACTCGGGGTTGCGGTGAACCTGTCATTCCAATCAGCAAACGCTGGTCTGGAAACAACTCAAAAGGCACCCTCGAAAAGAGTTGGCTGCGAACTACGTAGAATACCCAAAAAATGTTAATCCGCCAAAGCACCAATCTAGTCGGATTCGTGACCCAAGCACCATTTTCCTTAACCCGGATGGCTTTTCATATTTAGAGTCTCCAGAGTTAAGCTAACTCACAAGTTTTATCCCCCATCATATCTTCCTCAATTTTCAAGGCATCATCTAGTACGATTTTAGCTCTCAATAACCGAGTAAACTTTTCTTGAGAATTCAAAGAAAGAAACTCAGATTTTTCCTTTAAAATGTCGTCCCAAGACTTGGCAATGCGGCTCCGTACATCACGCTGACTAGTTCCAACTTTTAAGAGCCTTGCGCAATTGCTGCAGCTTAAAGTGTACCCGGATAAAGAGTCCACCCAGTAGCCACAATTCCAATGAGTTGTAACAAAATTGAGAAAACCAGGATGATCAAGCCATACTTTTTGGAAACAAAACCTGCTCTTTCGAGCACACGAATCTGTCCCTATCGATACCAACAACGAAGCATAACTTGAGACAAAATGTTAAAGGTGTTGAACATATATTGACAACAGAAAGGTCGACGAGTGCAAGACCCTATCAAGCCCAATACAAATTATACGAGTACTTTACTATTTATTGCACCACGTGAAACAAGAGCAATTAAAAACCTGCATCAGCAAGCCCCAAAATATGAACTCATTCGCTGAAATTATTAATAGAGCCTAAATCATGGCCAGCCCCGCCCACCTTATCATCCACGCTAAGGTAAGTGTTAAAATCCCAATAAAAATCTGTAGGAACGGTTGAGTCAATAGAGTCGTGAAAGTTCCAAACCCTCATGCGATCAACCCAAGAGCATTTAGCATAAATGTAAAAAGTATGAAATTAAAAACCAGAAGTTAACTGAACCGAGCACACTAACGATTGCTCTGAGGCGCCCAAAGTGTTAACCTGACTGGACGAACCCATTAGCAACCAAATATACTCTTTAATATGGGAGAAATGATAATATCTATCAAAATGTAACCGATGAGTAAGTAAAGCTAGAAAGTGTGCATTCTGCTTTAGTTCTAATAACATAATGATATATATATTTGGTTTATGTGACTGAATTAAATTAGTCAACTCACGCCTTTTCGAGGATCCACCACATCCTCAAATGTTGTAGCTAAAGAACTTAATCATTTAAGATTTTTGAGCTTTGACACAATCTGTATGAAGTAGTACACGTTGATTTCTGCTTAAATTGCAGAATAAATTTGGAATGGTTTCCAACATTACCAACGATAAGATTATCAATTGATTGGACTATTTTTTCCAAGTTCAAAATCAAGGTCTTATATGGTGTCGTATCAAGTCTTCTTCTCCAAAGTCAAGGTCAAGGTCTAATTTCAAGTCCAAGTCAAAGCCTTAGTCAGGGTCCGAGTTAGGGTCCAAGGTCTGAATTCAGGTCTGTCTTCGTATCAGTGACGTTGGCAACCCAAGTCCTAGATAATCCTGCACAAGGTAGCGTACCGTTAAGCTGAGTCCCAGGAGTGATCCCAGGAAACAGCCTCTGCACGAGAATGAGAATCTCACACAAACAAGTTTTTAGAATCTGAAACTGAATCGGTGCTCCGTGGTCCGTTCAAAAAGTAAAGAACGCACGAAGAACGCGATGAACACTCGAAGAACGCAAAGAACATGTAGAGAGAGTTTTTGGTTCAATATTTTCTTATTTTTAAGTTAGTTTCTTCCATGGTCTGTCTTCCCTTGGTGGAAGTTTTAGTTTTTTCTTTCTTTCCTTTGTTTGAAATTTCAGGTACGTCTCCCCTCGTTTGAAGTTTTTTTTTGCTATGTTTTGATAGGTATTTTCGGTACTGTTGGGATGCATGTTTATCGGCAAGGACTCAAGGATGGCGATCAGTTATCGTCGAAACTGATGTTATTCAGGTCGTTGTTGGAGGTAGAACCCGAGAAGACGATATCAAGATTTTCTGGTCGGTTTCCAAATTTGAAAAAGAGTTGTTCTCTTTTGTTTTTAGATCTGCGAATGTAGAGGCTCATAGGTTTACTAGGCTCTAGTTCTATGTCTGGTCTGTACTCTTGGGATGTACCGATTTTATGGTATGTCTTTGTGCATTTATTAATATAACTTGGTTTGTTTTCGCTAAAAAAAATCACACATATTATATGCTTTTCGCAATGATAAAAACAAAGTCATTCAACTCTAATTACATAAATTGCACATAATAGTGGTATGTATGTTCTGTGAGCATTGGGTTTTTAGGGTTTCTGAGTAAAAGGCATTATGGGATCTCGGCAGCGGAGCAAAGGGTCAAAGAGGGAGAGAGCGGGTGAAGGTGATAACGTAGAGAGCAGACGTGGATGGCGAGGGCCGGTACAAATCACTGGTGTGAGGCGAATCGGTTCAGGTAAGGCGACGGCGGATAGTCGAGCCAAGAGGACTAGGGGTTTGGTGAGAGTGAAGAGGAAGGACAAAAGCGAGTAGCAGAGCGGTGCCGGTGACGGACGAAGGCAAGAAGAAGAGCAGCACGTGCGTAATGGTACATCGGCAACGACAGTGAGGCGACTAAAGGGCGGCGGCATTGAGGCTTGTTTTCGGGGGGGCGAAGTGCAACCATGTCATCGGATGTGCGTATCCACTGGCAGATTATGGGCTATAGGGTCATCATCGATTAGGTTATGTTATGTTAGTTTGGACTTGTTCGAGTTCTACTTTATCAGTTCATTTTGGCTTAGTTGTTGCTTTATTAGTTTGGTTTGGTTTAGTTTTTGCTTTACTAGTTGGGTTTGCCGTATGTCAGGTTTGAGGTGTTTGTGGGTTTTGATGTTGTGTGATGTAACCGCGTCGGGTCTCGTGTTAGGATCCAGGGTTGACAGGGTATGGATTGCTACGTCAGGGTTGATTGCTGGGTGTTCGGGTTTTAGAGATTAGTATTGGCTATATTCGCGAACTTATGATTCTCCATGGTTTGGAATCAGCGAGATAGTAGCTCATAGGTTGTTACGGATTTCTATTTCTATGTATGGTTTAGGTTGAGTTGCTATAGAATTCATGGATGTAAGTTGCCTCTTCATTGTTCATTAATAATATTGTATGGTTACCTAAAAAAAGTTATATAAATCGCACACGAATAATATTAGCGTTCATAACTAACGAAATATAATATTATATTTCATATTCCGTACAACGCACGTAGCATAAACTAATATAAGAAAAAGATAAACTCTTACTTACATGTTTACTATTTTAGTATAAAAATTTCATACTTTTGTCTTTATATTAATATCAAAATATAAAAAATTAATTGTATTATAAATGAATGTGTCAACCATTTAAAACCTTAAAACCATTTGATTCGACATAAAAACTAAGTCATCTCCCAACCAATCACCACGTGACACATAACATGACAAGTCAAGGTTGATAATCAACATGAAAGTGAGTTGGGTCCCCGCAACCATGAAGTCCGCAACCCGAACTCGCGTGACCCAGACCATTCAAGCCCTAGGTCACGTGGTCTAGGACCACATGGCCATCCGGATCCGCACATAGGCAAGACACAAAAAAGCACTGGACCTATAGGCAGCACAGAAGTATGCGGGCCCACACGGCCCATGTCCTATGAAGTTGTATGTCCCCTTCTCTCTCTCTCTTAGGGCTGACCACACAATCCCCCAAGTCATTAAGTCCTACCTGCCAGTTGCCTAAATTGAATTACCAAAGATTTAGATGAGGCCCATCAGAATTAGGAAAGTCAAAATAAGGAAACCCAAACAGGGGTCTCTGGTCAAGGGCCTCTGGTCAGGAATCTCTGATAAGAGTTTCTGGGCAAGGGTCACCCACTTAGGGTCACCGGATAGGGGGTCACCCGTCAAGGGTCTCCGGAGAGGGGTCTTTGGAGATAGGAGACTACTGAGACCAAGGAGTCCTAAACCAAGACAAGGGAGCATTGGCCTGGGAGTTATGCCCAAGACCAACCACAGACCCCGGAGAGGTCACGTGCGCCTCGCCTGGCTCCACATCTCAGCTCACGCTCTCCCCACACACTAATTAAAGATGAAATTCATCTCCCACATGACCAGAGGTCAAAGATAGCGAAAGCCTAGTTTGCAAGCAAGGTCATCTGGCCTAGAGATAGACTGAGAATGTCGGCCTCCCTACTAGTGTGCAGATCTAGTAGGCACCATGCCATCACCCAACTTCTACCATGTTGGTGTGCAGATCGAACAGGAAATGAGCCAAAGACCACAGAGCCCGCGGTCCCCCATCTGGCCCCGGACTTTCTGGAGCCCACTGGACAACATCTAAGCTTGTAGACTATAAAAGGTGTCTCAAGCCCACATTATCAAGTTCAGTCACTTTACTTTCTGAACATACACGGGAATCTGAAAAGGGTCTCAAACGTTCTTTGTGTTATTCGTCAATCTTCGAACATTCTTCATCCCACAAACGAATTTTGGAAATTCGATTCTCAATCAATACTATATTTTCTGTTTGTGTGGAGATGTCATTCCCACGCCGGAGGCGGTTCTTCGGACACACATCCGGGGTTCTGTTTAACGGTGTGTTACCTACGCAGGCCTAGAGTCACTGACAGGACATAGATCACTGCTACCACTAGATACCAGAGTACCCAAAGACCTAAATACCACTATAGAACTTAATCAGAAACACTAACACATTGGATAGTAAGACCGGTACAACATAGTTTGAACATTGATTTCAAACTTAAAAAGGAGTCGAATCACCAATATACAATGGAAATCTTGGAAAGAACCAATTTTTATTTTATTTTATTTTATTTTTTATTTTTTTATGACAACTATATGTAATTTCAAATGAAAATAATTTTATTTTATATATACAGCACACAACTCTCTTATGCAATGACAATGTTTATTTAGACAATGTCACTCAAAATTTGCAAAAACTGTATATCAGCAAAACTCTTGCGGTCTAGCATAGAGATCACCACTTGTCATGACACCACTCCATCACCACTCCCTAATTCTAGGCACATAAATCGTTCCCTTGCTTCACTTTGAGCCATGACTGATCAACACTCAAATCCCAACCAAAAGTTCAATAGAGAAAAGCTCATCTCATGTCACCAATCCAATCTCCAAATCAAAGGAAAATTTTCAATTAGGACAAGAAACCAATTAAGACTCCGATGTCCAATCTTCACACATCTATCTCATTATAACATTCCCAAAATCATCATGAAAATAACTTGCAATTTCAACATGGTTCTTCAAAACCACCACCACCACCACATACTCAAGCTATTGTGTGCATTGGTTATAGTCTCAAGCCTCCCATTTTCCTTCTCCGAGATTAAGGACACACACATCTTCCACGACTCGCGCCCAATGATTCTATTCGAGCGATTTGGCTTCGAAGAGGAAGGTCACGTAACCATTGAAGTAAAAGATGTTTCGTGCAAAACATCTCACAAGAAAGCACAACTCAACCCTTCTTCCATGGGGTTTTTTCTTGTTAGAGACCAACTTTTTCCTTTAGTCTTGAACGAGTCGAATTACGACAAAAACTTTTGCGTCCTCTCAAGCCGGTACGTGATGGTCATATTCAAGTTCGACAATCTTTCTCCTGACTCCACCTACAATGGCTCCATCGTCATTAATCTTCCCGATGAGTATAGCTTGATCTTTGGAAACTGCCAACATAAGATTCATGTATCGATGTTTGTTCACACAGAATTGTATAATATCCGTAATGGTATCAAGGATTTCCTCCCGGCGGGCCAAACCCTAATGCCCAAACTATATTTCCTCATTTTCATTATTTATGCTATATTTTTTGTCACATGGATCTTGGTATGTGTCAAGGAGAGACAAAATGTAGACAAGATTCATGTGATAATGGGTGTCCTACTTTTCTTCAAGGCTCTTAAGATGATTTGTGCCTCCGAGGACAAAATATTTGTCCAAAAAACCGGATCACCACATGGATGGGACGTTGCGTTTTACATATTCGGATTCTTTAAAGGGATTATGTTATTCACTGTCATAATCTTAATAGGCACGGGTTGGTCGTTCTTGAAACCCTACCTTCAAGAGCGCGAAAAGAAGGTTCTCATGATTGTGATCCCGTTACAAGTTCTCGAAAACATAGCCTACGTTGTTATAGACGAAACGGGTCCAGCAACGAAAGATTGGATGGCATGGAACCAGATGTTTTTGTTGATCGACATTATGTGCTGCGGGGCAGTGTTTTTCCCCATCATTTGGTCGATCAAGAGCTTGCGCGAGGCGTCGAAGATAGATGGGAAGGCTGCGAAGAACCTCGAGAAGCTAACACTTTTCAAGAAGTTCTATATTGTTGTGGTAGGGTACTTGTATTTCACTAGAATAGTTGTGCTAGGGTTAGGAGCTGTTACTAGATACAGATATGAATGGATAATGAGTGCAGCTGTGGAAGGAGCAAGTTTGGGGTTTTATATTTTTATATTTTATAATTTCCAGCCCATTGACAAGAATCCATATTTGGTGATTGATGAGGAAGAAGAGGTTGTTGCATCTGAAATGTTTGATGGAGATGGAGATCATACCTTTGAGATTTAGCTAGTCTTTGTATCATAAATATTATTTTAATTCGTTTCATCAAAGTTTTATTTTGGATATAAGAATTCAATATTTGGAGTTGCAAAATCACAATTTTTATATTGTAGCTTCTCTAAACTTTAATCAAAATTGTTATTTGTTATTTAGTTAGTGTGTGATTAATTACTTCTTGTTAGTAGTTGTGACTTGTGAGTTAGTTGTTTAATCGTTAGTAAGTGAATTAGTGGCTTAAGATTAAGAGTTGCGTGTCATGTATTTTTTTCTTTGATAAGCGACAGGTAGTACTCCTATTAAGCTGAAAAGTCGAATAAACGTTAAAAAAAAAGAAAAAAAAAAGATACAAGTTAACCCACCAAAGAGCCCGAGTTAGAACACCATGAAGCTCAAGAATATGACTCAGACTCCACTACTGCACCCGAGTTAGACTCACACTGGCTAGGGATAAATGTTGAATGCCCAAACCGCCATGAATACGCTTGTTTAAAATAACAGACCACCCATCGTTACAAAGGCTAGCTAAGGGTTGAAGAGGAGGGTGACCAAAGGAATCGCTACTCAATCTTAGTGGGTTAGTCTGTTATTTTGGGTTACGAGTGTTGCATTGTTATTAATGAAATGTTAGTACAGAAGCAGAACAAGAGAGCTAAACACAAGCAAACATTTTAAGAGCATGGTTTGTGGTTCACTTAAGATAACATTTTGCTCAGAACTCAGTTTATCTAATTATTTGGGGATGGTAGATTCTGGATTCAATTAGCTAGCTTAAGAAGATAGATATTCTATCACTCACTATATATGGAATTTCGTAAATTAATGTGTAGAATGTCAAAGAGTAGCTAGTGTATATTCGAAGAGGTCGTAGAAGAGGAAAAATATATTTCAGGATTGCTCTCTGGCACAGGTTCGAGGCTCGATTGTTATGCTTGCCGATAAAAAGAAGTTGATTAAAGAATTGCATCTCTGGAATTTACTGTACTTTTTGGCTTAGTAGAAAACTAATGAAGTCATATATATATATATATATGTGAGGGTTAATTTAGTATGGCAAGCTCTGGTGGCCTCTCTTTTCCCATATAATTATCAAGTGGAGGTTAATTATTTTCTTGTCTTTTCTGCTCTCTTTTCTTTTTAAATATTATTTCCGTTTCAAATTAAACGTCGTTTTAAACCCCAAATTTTGTTTCAAAATAAACTTCACTTTATAATTTTAGCAAATATATACACGTGAAAATCTCATAATGTTATTTGTCATTTGTCTTAGTTCCTTTTCTGTGGAAGATAAGAATTTTTTTTCATAATAATAAAATACATATATTAGCAGCGGACTAACAATAATGAGTTTTATGTCTTTATCTTAAGAGTAAGAAAGTTATTTTACAAGTTTTCTTAATATTGTGAAAAACTCTAAACGACGGTAGTATTTAAAATCGAACATGATAAGTTGGCTTGCTGGAGATTTTTATTTTATTTTAATTCTTATGATGTCATCCATTTAATTTACAGTGTCATATATATTTTTACTTCATCTATCTGAAAATAACCACTTTTGTCTAGTATTTGTTTTGCATATCTCAATCTGATTCTCTTATCCACAAGTTTTAATAAGAAGATTGGGCAGGTGTGTGGTGTGATGTGGAGTGGGTCCGTAGTTTCTGTCGAGATATAAATAACGTTACAGCCTTTTGGCTCAATCTCACAGTCCATAGGACCACATTTTTTTTTTTGATAAAGACATATTTTTTTTAAAGATGGACCAAATATATCTATATACTAAAACTTTCTATATTAATCTTTTTTTTTTTGAAAAAAACTTTTCCGGGTTATCATTATCATTTAAATATGTATAGTCAACTTCTTTTTATTTATTTTATCAAAAAAACTTCTTTTATTTATGAGTTTTTTTAATCAATCGAGTTACATAATACTGGGTATCTCTACCTTATAAACTCAGAAACTCAAACTTGAGATCGCTAAAGAAATTCAAAATGCTTAACCACATAGTCCAATCTGCTTTAGTAATTTAATACATGAAATTTATTATTAAAAAAACATACATAAACTTTCAATTTCAATTCTAACAAATACATAGTGTAATATTGAATTCAAACAATGCTCAATGAGATTTAAAAAAAAAAATACATAATTTGTGTATTATGCATATTGAATCCACCTTCTTCTTACGCATTCATTGTTCAAATAGAGTTTCCAAACAAAATCATATATTATGAAATAAATGTTAGTTACAAACATTTGTGTAGTGTAAATGAATTAAACTTATAAATGGAGTTTTGCTCCAAAATCTTGGATAAGTAAAAAAAAAAAAGATAATGATAATTTTGCTTCTAAATGAACATATTATTCATTTTTGTGAAGTCAATGATAATGTAGGTTAGACCAAGTGATTTATGTATTTTGGATTTTTTTTTAAGGTATTGGGTTCGAGTCTCTTTGTTGATGGTATGTGGTTGGCTATTTGAGTTTAAGTGAGAGAGCTGTCCCTAGCTCAACTTATTAAAATAATAGAGAAAGATTGGATTATCTTCTAAAAAATAATTGGTAAACATGTAAAGCTTATAAACATTTGTTTTGACGTAGCTTATAGACATTTTATGTCCTTCAACAATTTTTAGTTTTTTTTTAAAAGACGAAGCACAAACACTACTCATAAATTCCACCTATTTATGAATTTTTCGGGTCGAAATATGCAAACACTTGCAGACACATGATGAAGGGTGTTGTAGGCTTTTAAGAAAAATAAATGGCATGTGACAGACATATGATGACTAAAGTTCACTTTTTCGTTTGATTTAATTTGATAAAATGGACGTGGGAATGTATATAGGGTTATCTATTTTAGAAAAATCTTGTAAGTACTCATTTATGTACGAAAATTCTTTTGGGTACTGGTATGTTTTAAGTGACCGGTTCATATATATGACGTATTTGTAATTTCTTCAAGGAATTGTTTTTCATAAAATAATCCAAACACTTTTAATCTTTTTCTTTTATGTGCGCTCTTGCTGCAACAAATTTAAAAGATAACTACACACTCAATTGGGAAATAAAGAAAATAAGTGAATATGTGAATCTTGTTTAAACTAACCAAATTGAGTTTGATTATATTGATAGGAAACAAAGATTTGAGAGGATAACCAAGAACTTGAAGGTGACAAGGGTTATATCCACATTAGTGGAGGAGATGAAGGTGATCGGCGTTGCCTCATCGAATGGTGATTCACATTGCAACGAAGTGATGGCTCCGGTGGCCCATAGCAAGAGGAGTCCCGTTTTGCTCCTCATGGGAGGCGGTATGGGCGCCGACAAGAGCACCGTCCTCAAGAACATCATGAAAGAGTAACTAACCTACTCCATCGACTGTTTTTAGAGTATAAAACTAATATTGAGCTACATGTACACTTGTGGATTAAGTTTCATAATGCATATTTAATTTTCTCACGAATATTGAAATTGGGCATGTGGCAGGTCATTTTGGTCTGGAGCAGCAGCCAAAGCAGTGGTTGTAGAGGCCGATGCGTTCAAAGAGACTGATGTTGTCTACAAAGCCATTAGCTCGATGGGTCATCACGACGATATGCTTCAAACGGCTGAACTGGTGAATCTAACAATTCGATTTTAACTTTTGTTACACATTTTTTACTATCACATATGATTTAATTATGTTCTTCATTGTGTACTTATTTGTGTAACTGTGTTTGTGCGCCGAATAACGCTTTTCCTATATGTAATGTAATAGGTGCATCAGTCATCCACTGATGCTGCATCATCTCTTCTAGTAACCGCACTTAATGAAGGACGGGACGTGATCATGGACGGGACGTTGGCGTGGGAGCCTTTTCGTGGAGCAGATGATAAGTATGGCAAGAAATGTTCACAAACATCGTTATCGAATGGGGGTGGGCTACAAGGTTGCTGAGGACGGGTCAATTACCGAAACATATTGGGAACAAGTGGAAGACAAAGATGGGCGAGAAAATGAAAACGAAGACAGAAAACCGTACAGAATAGAGTTGGTTGGAGTGGTTTGTGACGCGTATCTTGCTGTTGTAAGAGGCATCAGGTAATTCTCGAGTCCTTACTGATTCTCCGGATCAATCTTGTATTAGGATTTGCAATTCTAGAAGTGGCGTAATTGTGGATCGTTAAAATATGTAGGAGAGCGATTATAATGGGAAGGGCAGTGCAAGTGAAATCACAATTGATCTCTCATAAGAGATTTGTAAGGGTTTTTCCAAGATATTGCAAACTTGTTGACAATGCCAGACTCTATTGCACCAATGGTGTAGGAAGCCCTCCAAAGGTACATTGAATTCGGCTTTATTAATTATTCAAGCGTTAAATGGTTTTGTATATTCTAGACTGACATTTTGTTGGGTTTAGCCCCTAATTAAGGTTTAGTCTAGTTTGAGTCATTTTACTACATTTTTGTTTAATTAAACTCATGTTACCAGTTGTAGCCGGTTTTGATGTGACACATCATCATGTCATCCAAGATTTTAGACCACGACAGTACGTAGTACACCAGATCTTACTTCAACTGTGATGGATGAAACGACAACAGTTCATTCTTTTTTAAGGCAGGAACATCAAAACGACGTCGTTTCGGGTGTGCTTGCCTCAAAATTAAAATGAAACGTTGTTGTTCCATTTATCACAGCTGGAGGCTGACATGAACTAAAATCTTTAGTAACATGATGATGACGTGTCACCCTAAACTAACATGGCACATCAAACCGGCTATAACCAATAAATTCGGTTAAGTAAACTTTGTAATAAATTGCAGTTGATGGTATGGAAAGATGGGGACAACAGTCTGCTGGTAGATCCAGAAGAAATAAGAAACCTGAAAATGGTGAGCAGCTTGAATGCAGAAGCAGAATCGATATTCGAGCTTTATCCAGAACCGAGTCCGATTGACAAGGAGGGATCTGTATGGAACGACATTGTAATGTCTCCTTCGAGAGCAGCCATTCAACAACAGTTGCGAACTTGCATTTCCAAGATTGAGCAACCAATTAAATCATGACATCGATCGATCATATATGATCATGATCATGGGATGTTTGTGGATTTTAACAATATGCATACTCGTCAAACTGCAATTACACTATATTTCTTTGCCTAATGTACTCTCAAGATAATAATGTTTTGTGTAACATACCCACTGGCATGCTTTGTTTAAAGGCCTTTGCCTTCCTTGTTTTTTTTTTTTTCACTTATAGAGCCTTTGTATTTGTTTTTGTGTGATTACATGTGACTATTCTCTAATTGACATTTTTTTTCATCTGACTAGCTTAAAAAAATTCGTAACTTTTGACTATCATGTACTTTCCATCATTGTTTCTGTCAGTTAATTTTGACGGAAAAACATTTCCTCTCATCGTGTGCACAACACATGACTTTAAAAAAATTTGAAATGACAATTTTACTCTTTTTTTTCTTTAATGGTCAAGAACAAGTTCATGAATATTCTCTGAAAAATTCAAAGTTTCGCTGAAAAATTCAAACGGTGGCCAACTTCCCTTATTTTTTGTTCAACCAACACAAACTCAACCTGAATCCAACACAAACTCAAATAATAATCAAAACAAATTCAGCACAAATCCAAAATTTGTTCAATCAACACAAATCTAACACAAACCCTAACATTTGACACAAATATAAAAGTACAACTTAGTCAATATATAGTTAAAATGAATAAAAGGTATTTTGGTCATTTCAAAATTTAACACAGAATATGGACGAAAAGAGCATTGTAAACCCTAAAATTTGATGATGTGACGTTTTAATATGCTTAGTAGATAAATCTTTTTCATCAATGTTAAACGAATTTTTTTTTAAACGAAAACCATATTTTATTAATCAATACTTAAAGGTTTAGATACATACAGAATACCTGGTACAACCACAACCAGAACAGACATAGAATTAACAACCCGAACATACCTACGAGCTTTTAAATTCGTTGATTTAAAACCATAGAGAACACAATTGTCTCGTATTTGAAGACTGTCAATAACCGGAAAGAAATGGCTAATTCAGAAATCTTGAAATCCAAATACATATCAAACCCAACTAATAAGCAAAAACTAAGCCAAACTGAACTAATAAATCATTAACTAAGCCAAATCAAACTAATAAAGTAGAACTCGGACAAATCCAAATTAACAAAACATAAAATAAACGAACACAAACTAGCAAACCATAGCTATATGGCACACCTGATCCTCACGCGAGACCCAACATGGTTTGTTTGGAAACACCTTCCACCATCACTAGAAGCACCAAAAAAGACTTACAAGATCGATCACGACCCTGAAGCCCATAAACTGCCAAAGGACAGGCACATCCGACATTATGGTCGCGCTTCGTATCTCCGAAAACAACCCTCAACGTCGCTGCCTTTCTTCACCTCCCTCACGTGGTTGCCCTTCGTTGTAGCCCTTACGTCGTTGCCCTTCGTCGCCGCCCTCACCCTGCCTCACTGCCGCCACCGCCTTTAATTTGCTAACTCCAAAAACCCAACAATCACCGTGTCTTCAATCTTTGTTGATGAGATGACGAAAGTAACCAAAATCGCCGCCGCTTACAGACAAAATGTGTCATATAGACGGAAGGACCACCGTTTTCAAAACCCTACTAAGGAGAGAACCCTAGCAGCCAAATTTAAATGGAATCTCTACATATAAATATATCATAGATAAATGAAAAATAAGAAAAATTACACATACCTACCTTATAGTTTACACTTTTTACACGTGCTTACCCTCAACTTTAGTATGTAACTATTACCACCCATGTACTATGCCACTTAAGTTTTCGTCCAAAATTTCTATTAAAGTTAACGGAATATTCTAAAATTTCAATCATGTGCCCAGCACATGACCAATATTTTTTGAAATTTCAAAATTGCCCTTCATTGTATTACCATTCTTCTTCATCAAGAACATGTTCATCATGATTCGCCGAAAAATACATAGTTTCGCCGAAATCTTCATATGTTGCCAAAATGATTTTTTTTAATACCAAATATTAGATTTTGTACCAAAATTTGGGTTTGATTTATGTTATTATCAACTTATACAAATACAAATCTTTACACTTTATCAGTCCATTACAATTAAGCATCAAAATCTCAAATAAAAAAAAAATCCTAAAATCAGCCAAAATTGAACCAAAAATAACCAAAAATTGAAACAAAATGAGCCAAACAAAATGAACCCAAAGAGAACCGGATCTGGCTTGCCGGGCACCACAGCTAGCTTCAGCCGCCGATTTGAGTCGCCGGCGTGGGCCCCCTCCCCGCCCGCCGTTTGGACCCGCGGGGGGGGCTCTATCCCAGCCGCCGTTTTCGTCGATTGAACTTTCTTACCTACCTGGTTCTGTTCTTGAAGAACAGAGCTCTTGGACCAAGAACCGACGACATACCCATCTGAGGCACTGACCTGAAGAACACGATCTTGATTCAAATAACCGATGGGACGAACCGATTGAAGCGTTTTCAGTAACTTCCCTCTCATTCCTTTCATTTTATTACCTTAAATTAATTTGCTGATCTGGGAAACAACAATCAGATCAGGAAACGAGGTTTTGAGGATAAAATCAATGAATTATGAGCGTTTTGTGGGGGTGATTCTGAAACTGTTGTGATTTTTTTACCTTCCTGGGTACGCAGAAGAACAATACAATGTCATGTTTTTTCTCTGGTTCAACGGCTACAAAGCAGAAAAGGCAATTTTTAATTTTGAAACGGGAAAATGGAAGGATGAGAAAGGTCTGGCGATGACGGACAAAGACGGAGACAGGTCCGGCGACGGCGAGAGAGGTACGGCGAGAGGAGAGCAGAGGAAGTTCTGTTTCTATTTTTGTATTTTTAAATTTTTTTATGTCTTAAGGGTCTGTTTGGCATGCTTCATTTTTTAATTAGAGGGTATTTTGGTCATTTTGACACAATGGATGGAGATTTAGATGGAGATTTGGACGGAAACTTAACGACATAGTACAAGGGTGATAATAGTTACATACAAAAGTTGAGGATAAATACGTGTAAAAGGTGTAAACTACAGGGTATATTTGTGTAATTTTCTCTAAATAATAAATAATGAACGAAAAAAAAAGTGAGACAAGTCCCTTATCTTAATAAATTCAAAGTATAGAGGATGAGTTTATAATTAACCAAACTTACAGCCACTTATTTGCAACATTTATAACTCGCATTCTACGGTTACACTGCACAGCCCTATCCTATACAAATAGAAAAATCCTTCCTCTTCTCCAAAACCCTAGCACCCTTTGCTTCTACCAGGTA
>JAYMTA010002421.1:0-16590 GCA_036897625.1 Pelargonium cotyledonis | reverse complement strand
AAGATGTTGTCAGCTCATTAAAATCACTTGTACCCATTCAAGTGAATTGGTGGGAGCGGATCGACCCGCCCTAATCCAAATCATTTTAATGAGGTGTCAATACCTTATTAGTGACTTAGTCTAAGCCAAAAAGTAATTGGCTTAAATCCATCAATCCCTATAAAAAATAATGTATCTATATATAGCTCAACCCATACATTGAACAACAATATTTGAACCTGAATCTCAAAAGAAATTCGAAACATTTCAAAATGTGTGGTCCAATCTACCTCGGTGAGTTAATGTCATCAAATTTGGGAATTTTACAATCTCACTTTCTTGTGTGGATCGATTAAAAAGGTAAAGTTTGGAAAAATATGAATTGTTCTATTTGTGAAAAAAGAATTTAACAAGGACAAAAAATATTATTGGTTTACAATTTATGATCAATTATGAGATAAATGACAATTCTGTGCATTAGTCCAAGTGAGATGTTACAATTTTGACTCATTCATTATTATTGTTGAATTTTATATTTATTTTTATTAAAGTTACTTTAAAAAAGATATGCGATTGCCATTCAAGTTTAATAAAATAATTCCCCTAAAAAAAAGTTTAATAAAATAATCATATGCCCACAATTACAACAAGCTGGGTCCTATACTCAGCCCATTGGACTCATATGGGCCTTTAGAAATTGGGCCCAACATGTCAAAAACATGCTTGATTGGTCCATGCCAATTTGGATCCAAATCCGCAAAAGAAATACATTAAATTTTAGATAGGACTTGAAAAAATTGCACAAATTTGCCCATTTTATACAAATGTATGTGATTTTATTGGATCCAATTTGTGACTCAAAATTTAATATATGAATGGACATGTCCCGACTCATTTCAAATCAAGTTCATAATAATTTTTATCAAATCTATAATCAAACAAATTCGATGAAATTCAAATTACCACCTCTAAACTTAAACCTAATAAGTTTAGATAGAAATTGATGGGGAAATCATAAATTTTTAAAATAAAATAAAAATTGATAGAAAAAACATTTTAAAAGAACAAGCAAATGATCTTAAAAAATAAATTCTATATCGTTGAATTTATCTAAATATTTCTTATTTAGATCATGAATACACTTTCGTTCGTTTTTGTTCAATTCAAAATTTCAGCTGAGTACATATTGGAACAATTATCGACATACTCTAAACTAAACTGAAACGAGTGAAAAAAATGGAGCTAAACTTGAACAGATGATTAAGGGATTAAATCAGAAGGATGTGAACAATACATAGACTTTTATCCTAAAAATAATACTAATACTAATAAAAATAAAATTATTATTTTTATTCTCTATGTTGATATATTTATACCTTTTAAATAAATAAATAAAAATCCTTCGAAGGATCCTTTCAGTTTTTTCAGTTTCATTATAGAGATTTATTACTATTTTCTACAACACACTCTCAATAAGATAAATTGTACGGACGCCCAAAACCAAGGTGGTGACTGGTGGCCAAATCACGAAGATCTGTTCCTGATCCAGACCAAAACTGAGGACGATCGAACAACAACCCACTGCAGATCGGTACACATTTTTTGTTTCTGCACAAAACCCAGAAGAAAAGCTGAGAAATTTCCGCTCCATCAGCCGAGAAAATGCTGAGCAATAGCAGCAAGGGCTCGAATTCCAGGGCCATGGGCACGCTTTTCCGATCCCGAATTCCGACTCTGATGGTCTCCATGTTCGCTGCTCTTGCTTCCATTTATGTCGCCGGCCGGTGAGCCTCTCTATCTCTCGACGTGTCTCTGTCTTTTTCTCTATTTTGGTGATTATATTAAGCTTAAGTTCGATATGAGCTGATGTTTTTGTTGAATTGGGTGTTTAATAATTTGATCATTTAAGCTTAAAGTTTTGTTTTTTTTAATGAGTCATGTTGATTTGTTTTGGGACAATAGGTTATGGCAGGATGCCGAGAACAGGGTTCTTTTGATTAAAGAGCTTGACAGAATATCTGGACAGGTAATTTAGCAATTAGTACTCTTTGATCATGTATTTTTTCATTTATGAACTTTAAATTTAACTCATTTCACTTTGATAATCCATGTTCTTAACCACATATCCCTCGAAAACCCGTATTATTATTATTTTTTTGTTTGAAATTGATGTTCTTAACCAAATATCTGTGTAGTTTACGGTTCTAATGTTTTAATTTGTTCATACTAGTACTCTTTGATTATGATATTTTCCATGTAGGAGTTGCGATTTCTGGTGCAAACTTGAAATTTAAACTTGTTACACTGTGATAATCCATGTTCTTAACCACATATTCAATCATCGAGAACATTTTTTTCTTTCTAAATGTTGGTATATAATTTATTGTTTGATGTTCTTAGCGAAAGATCTTTAATTTGTTCATACTAGTCCAATCTAAGGATCTAATTTAAGCATTTTGTGATCGAATCAGTTGGTTTGAGTTGTGATTCACTGGATTTCATTTGAATACTCTTGTATACATGAATGGACTGTGTGGTGTGTACACATTTTTATTATGGAGTTATATATTTGGACTGAACTCTCTTCCATTTTCAGGGACATTCTGCTATATCAGTGGATGATACACTGAAAATTATAGCCTGCAGGTCAGATGCTTGTCCTTGGTTGTTTGGATCTGCTAAAGGGTGTTTATTTTCCTTTACTATAGGTCTCATGAAGGATCTTTTTGTTGCTAGGGAACAGCAGAAGAAGTTATCGGCCATTGAGATGGAACTATCCGCCGCCAGACGAGAAGGTTTTGTTTATAAGCGGTCGGGAGAGACTAACGGGACTTATTCTAAGACGAGGCCACTAGTATCAATTGGAATATTTACAACATTTGGTCGCAAGAACAACAGAGAAGCAATCCGGAAGGCGTGGATGAGAACAGGTACAGAACCATCTCTGAGAGTTGACTCACATATTTACTCTTCTGAGTTAACCGATATTTGGTACTATAAAAGATGTACCGGATATATGTTTGATGATTTACATGCACAAATTTGAAGAGTGATAGCATGTAATATCGTAAAAAATTCTTGGACATGCTTAAGATTTTGTTGCTATTAGAACTTCAGCAACAGGTGACCTTAGATTTATGCAAAAGTGCTACTTGTATATGGGACCAACGCTGCATGCATCTATTTTATGATATAACTCGTAAAAGAACAATGTGTGCAACTAGGATTATTTAAGGCAACGTTCAGTAATTATCCGTTATGCAAGGGAAGTAACAAAAATCATTGTCATCTTTAATCCTGCTCTATAGCATCCATGAAACTGATTTCAAAATCCACCTTCTCTCTATAGCATTCATGAGTGCCGATTTGTATTTACAATAGAAAATATATCTGTAGATGGATCACATAGGAAAATGAAGATAGTTTTGCTTAATTTCTTGGAAAATGCTTAGATTTGAGGGTAGGTGTCATAATATAGTGCCTATATCACGCTGCATCTGGTATTTGCATATTATTATAAAAAGAAAAAAAAGGTATTCCTTTTCCTTTCTCCCTGATCCAGTAACAAGTATGATTGACTGTTATTGGGAAGTTTAATTCAGTTTTCTATTTTTGCAGAGGAGAAAGGCATCATTATACGATTTGTCATAGGAAGAAGGTCCGCTCTCTCTCTCTCTCTCTCTCTCTCTCTCTATATATATATATATATGTATATATATATATATAGACACACACACACACACACACTTTATTATTCCCACACCAAAAACAAAGTGACAATTGGCTAGAGCTTAGTTTCAAAATGACGTTTTGTTTCTTTGCAGTGCCAACCGCGGGGACAGTTTTGACAGGGACATTGACAGTGAAAATAAGCAGCATCATGACTTCATTATTCTGGTATGCTCTAGGAGTCACCGGGTTGATTCCAATACTTTCCGTGGATATAAAATAATTCCCATTGATTCTGTATTTTAGTTTTGCACATCTACTTTGGATATGGCATTTCCGTTGGCCTAGGGTCAAAGAAGATGAAAATTTCCTTCTTTAGAGGTGATGCTAAAGCTTGTCTCATAGAAATTGTAAAGTAAAATTTAAGGCCTACGTACAAAAAAACTTAAAAATTTTGAGTTTGAATATTTAAGGTTATTGAAAAACAAACATTTGCAATTAAAAGACCGTCGTTTTTTTTTTCTCATTATTCCTTAAGACCTAAAACGTGTGCACTATTTAGAGTCTCCTAAACACTTCACATTCTATTTTTGGCTTCAAATGCATATTTTCTTGTCTTTTGTTTGAACTAGCTGAGCTTTTATCTGTTTTGGTGCGGACTTACCCAATTTACCTAATTGCCTTTGTATTGAATCCTAATGCATGGGGTCCAAAAACATAATCTCCTTTGCACAAACAATTCACTTCTTCTGTCAACAGGATAATCATGTCGAAGCAGCGGAAGAGGTTCCGAAGAAGGTTAAATTGTTCTTTGCTTCTGCTGCCGATAAATGGGACGCTGAGTTCTATGCTAAAGTCAATGATGATGTTTATGTACATATTGGTTAGTATCATCATTACTTAGATGAGGAACTGGATTATCCGTGGTATTCTTTTTTTCTTTATACGTTGATTCTACAAATATACCTTGCACTTAATCTCCTCGGAATAACATTATTGTTCATATCATTTTATTGCATTCTATATGTGAACATGCCTTAGTAGCTGTTCCTTTTTTTCACCCAGATCTCTTGGGAAATACACTTGCAACTTATTTGAGCAAGCCACGTGTTTATATTGGGTGTATGAAATCGGGAGAAGTATTCTCTGAACCGTAAGTTTACTTTGAAGTTTTTTGTTTTTAACAAGACGCTAATTGAAGTCAAATGTCTTCTATTGATGTGGTATTTGTGATTACTGGTCTTTTGCAGGAGCCACAAATGGTTTGAGCCAGAATGGTGGAAATTCGGTGACAAAAATTCGTAAGTCACATTTTGCTATTTTTTTGTCTTTGCAATTACACAACTAAAGATTCATGTCATGATTAGAGGACCTGGTGGCCTGCAATCTGCTTTTTACGCTACCAGGTTCTCCAAGTTCACTCTAAAATCCTTCTGGACCTTTCTACACATCTTATCAGAAATGATGGCCAAAGCACTAGAACAACAGAGAAATCCTAGTTCTCTTCTGAAATTCGAAATCAAACATGAGTTAAAAAAACATAAGAAGAAGCTGTGGAGCCATTTAATTTTGTTTGTTGGCCTGTTTCGCATGTACTATGTGAATTTCAACCCAATCCGTTGTCATTATTATCGAAATCCATTGTTGTCCCATCTGCATTATTAAAGCATTCCGGTATTCTGGACAAAACAAAAACAAAAACAAACTCATTTATCTTGTTCACTTTCAGTTACTTTCTGCACTGATCGCGCTCTATATTATTTAACCGGGACATGCACAATGACTAGCTGCACTCTTTCTTGTGCCTGACAGATACTTCCGCCATGCTTCAGGAGAGATGTTTGTTATATCTCGAGCTTTAGCCAAATTCATATCAATAAATAGGTACCTTCTTTTCTTTATTGGTGCATAAATACCGTAACCTAACACAATACGGAGATGGTATTGATTTTTGCTTATCAAATATGCAGATCTATCCTCCGTACATATGCTCATGATGATGTCAGTGCCGGATCCTGGTTCATCGGGCTTGATGTCACGCATGTAAATAACAGGAAGTTTTGTTGCTCATCTTGGCCATCAGGTCTCTCTTTTTCTCCTTATCTCTCCACATGCACGCTTGCATGACCTTAGTATCACAATCATACCATTTGACTTGCATACGACGATACTTGGAAATGTAGCAATATTCAAATATATCTTGCATAGCGCTGGCAACTCATGTTGACGTGTTGTGTTCATGTCATGTTAGATGTGTTATATGAGTCAAAACAAACACAACATGTTTGATAATTGTGTTGGTGTGTCGTATTCACGTCATTTTTGCCTCAAACAAGAGATTAGATGAGTTGCGGTTGAAGTTGCTCCCATTTTCCGCTTTCACTCTCCCTCCTCAGGCGCAATAGATTTGCACAATAAATGTAGAGCTGTGAGAGAGAGCGCATGTATCCGAACACGCTCAAATCATGTCGTGTTTGTATTAGATCACCCGTCGTGTCCTAAATTGCTAACTCTAATTGCATGCACGCGTCCAAGCACATGCCTAAGCCAGCAAGTTTGAGCATATATTCTGTGTTGCAGGAGCTATATGTGCAGGTGTTTGAATTACTAGACTGCATCTATTCAACGCTTGCTGTTTGTTCGCTGTGAAGTTTTGGCACTCATCGCATACTAGCCATCTCCGGAAGTTGATTCTGAGATTCTTGATCGAATCAGTGGATAACGACTAACATGAAACCGTCATATATAGTTCAAAGAAATCGCAGGAATGCTCTTATGAAATCTGATGTATCAACTATGATACCTGTGGGTCAATTCTTTCATTCATGGATGTGTATAAAAAGAGAGACAAGAATACTAAATTATTTTACCTATTTGAAAGATGAAATAACGTTTCGCTTATTTGAGCATTCGGATTGAGATATTTTTTTGTTCTCCCTTAACAGGTAACCAATCGCTGCGTCATCAAATAACCGAGAATAGAAAACTTTGAAATTGAATTGAGAAAATATCAAATCGGATTTTGAATGACTGCAGTCTGCAGATTTGGATTCAAATTATCAGCTCTAAACAAGACAATGATAACAACAAACAAATTGGCTTGAAAGCAAATCAAGAGAAAGATGGGTTTATTAAATTTTTGTTACATTGCACAAGTGATGAGGTCTTTTAAGAGCACATAGTTGAGAGCAAAATGGTAGAACAGATAAGCTACTATCATGGAAAACACACTATACAAATTAACATAGACTTCAGTAAATCTCTCATGAAGAGCTGTTCAGGAAATGAGCCAAAGCCTTATCCGTGTCGTTGTCATACATGACCAAGGCTTCCGCAACGTTGTTAGATGAAAATCCCATTTCTCGTAGGAGGGTGAATCCATTGACAAATTCCCGAACCTGAAGAAAAATATATATAACCGTCATTTAGTCGGGGAAAGTTAGTTTGTACCACACAAACACCCCTATCAAGTCCTATCCAAAAATATCAGCATCCCCAAGCCTGTATACTAATATTCCCGGGAAGAGCTCAAGATAATACCTTGGTTGGGTTGTCTCCATAGTTTTGAACTGCAAGAGGAACAGCTTCTCGGTTCAGCCCTGATGCAATGTATTTGCTTACAACAGGATCCGCGACAGAACCCTACAAGATAATGTCTAGTTTATACATGATAAAATGAAAACTAATTTCAAGAACAAATCCCGTATTCAGGACAAATATGTTTGTCTGATATGAATAAATTTACAAGAATAATTTAAATATAAAGTTAACATAAGATGACATAACGGAGCTACAAGTTTGTTCGTGCATAACAACTAACAAGATCAGTCACAATATTTTTAAGAGAGATGACCATTCGAAACACATAAAGTGAACAACTTACCGTTGAAGATGATGAATCTGAATTTCTGGAAGCTAGGTTTTCCAGCCCAAGCCTGCTCCAATTTTGATTCTCCTTCTCTGCTTCAGCTAAAATTCTTCTTTCAATTTCAAAATCAAACTGGAAATTGCTCCGTGGAATATCTCCCATTTGTGGCAGCATATGAGGCTAAAAGATGAAATGGAAAAAAAAAAAAAAATCACCTTTAAGAACATATTATGTAACTAGAATCAAGTAACAAATGCTGACTGAAAATGGGACTTTTGGTTTGATAATAAAAAAGAGTACAGTAGACTCTTCACTCTTCAGTTCAATCCACAGTACATATCTTGGTACAGGTATGGTTAGGGACACGGCAGATAATAAACACTCTGTAAATAGATTTATTCAACATACGACAAAGGTCCCTACCCTAAGCTTGTAAGACTCCAAGTAATAACATAGAAGAAAAGTACAAGGACTAGAAATAAAGGGAGAGCAGTGTGGTTTTGATGAGAAGGCTGATAATATTTCTAGTACCTTTGTCTAGGGGGAAAAAACTAATTCAGCAAATTAACTAGTAAAATATGATCTCCACTTACGTAAACAACTGAATTGAACTGCACACTCGCGCGCGTGCACACACACATGTCATTTTATTCTTCATTTTGTTTCAAATTTTACTCCATTTGAGATATCATATGCTGAGCTTAGTATTTCTATCCTAGGTAATAGGTATCCTCCACTATTCCTCTAAAAAATTTGGATAATCCATTACAATATATTTGGTTAGGACAGTTTCCATATAATATCTTGTCGGAAAACAGAGATAGTCTAGAGAGCCCTTTATGCAAAAACCACGGGAAAGCATAATGACATAAATACAGCGAAATAATTTGGGCTAGAGTACAGTGAAAACAACAATAGGACTATAACCCATCAACAATCAAGAACCAGTCTATAGATGGAGTCACAGAATTCAATGCAAGAAAAAATATGCCATAATCCAATTTGCATAAAACAAAGAGGCCTATCATGAGTTACACAAATGACTATGAATGCACTTCATTATAAAGCCAGGACGCAAACGTTTTCTACAATAAAGTATCATCAATCCTTTGATCATAAATGTAAAATCAATCTTACCGGAGGTGTGATCCGGTATTCTGGCTTTATAGCAACCCTAATGCCAAATCCTGCTGCAAAATTGGAAAAGAAAAAAAAAACGAACAATTCAGCGCACTAAACATCTATAAACCAGAATTTGACTTGGCAGTCATACCAGAATATCTGGTGAATAATCATTACTTGCTCTTCTCATCCAAAGATGAGCTAGCTAACAAAACCATAACCTCTGTTTGGTTATCAGAAAATCAAAGAAAAAATGAAACCAACACACAAAATTCTCCCTTTCCTAACTTCCATATACCAAAATCATAAAGTCCATCCAAATAGAGCTAATTCAAGTGAATATCCATCCCCAAACCCCAAGCTTAGCACTCAAATGATCACATGTGTTCCAACTCCTAACATACTTTCCTCCTGTTTGTCAGGCAATTTCTCGAGAAACTAGTAAAAAGCAATTAAGAGCTCTAACAACCTATCAACCACAATTTAACTCAGCGATCAGATCAAAATCGCCTAAAAATCAAACACAAAATCGAAACCTACATTTGGTTACTAGGAATTCTCATGAAAATTAAAACAAAACACAAAGGAAAATCTAACATGAAACAACACCAATCATTTTTTTGCATCAATAGTAGATTAATTTCAGTTGCAACTCCCAACCAAAACTTTTACACCATTTTCTCAAATGATGAATTTATGTTCCAACTCCTACATAACCTTCCTCCTACTTCTAATAGCAAACAGCAATTTATAGCTCTAAAAACCTATCGACCACAATATAACTTAGCGATCAGATCAAAATGGCCTAATCAATACAAAAGGCTCGCATGTGAAATCAAATCAAACACACAACCCAAACCTGTGTTTGATTAACCTATTGTAAACCAAAACAAATCACAAATAAAATCAAAGAAAGCCAATTATTTTCATTCTCAAACCCAAGCTAACTCAAATGATCACATGTGTTCCAATTCCTAACAAACTTTCCTCCTGTTTCTCAGGCTCTCGAGAAAACAGTAAACAAAAAACAATTTTAGAGCTCTAAAAACCTATCGATCACAATCTAACTTAGCGATCAGATCACAATCGCCTAAAAATCAAATACAGAATCGAAACACAATGACAATCAAAACAAAAATAAAATCAAACAACACCAATCATTTTTTGCATCCGTAGTAGATTAATTTCGGCTGCAACTCCCAAACTAACTTCCCCTCCAGTTTCTCGTACGATTTCTTGGGAAATTGACAGGAGGCAAAATTAGAGACAGATCAAAGAAAAAGCTACTCACAGGAAGACGAAGGAGAAGGAGACTGGTTATAGGGAAATGGAGCGGGAGCTGGGCGCAGCGGCGGAGGAGCAACGTTGGGAGGACCGGATTGAGCAACCCGAGGGTACATGGCGGAGCCGCCGTACATGGGTTGGGGCGACGGAGAAGACGATGACGTGGACTGCCGGTACATCGGGATCTGGTTGCTGGTTCTGTAATCGTAATCCATTGAAATCTATCTGCTTCAGGTTGCTTTGTAGAGAGGGAGAGAGTTGCGAAGACAAAGACGAAATATTTGGAGGTTAAGGGACTGTTTGGGAGAAAAAACGCGTCAAAACGTAACGGTGAACTGGTTTTCGTTTGATTATACAAACCGGACCGAACCAAATCTCCCGGCTCGAATTCAAGACCGGGTTGAAATATTCTGGATTGTGGACCGGATTGGACCGTTTTTGAGGGGTGTTTTAGATATTTTAATATTTTCAGGCATAATTAGAATAGTTTTATAATTTCGTTTTATTTTGGTAATTAATTACTACTTATTAGGATCAGAGTTTGGGTATGACACAATGATAGTAAAGAATATTCCATATTGATACCAGTAGATTTTAATATGACACGTCACGAGATAACATAAACCAAATAAGTGTACAACAGTTTGACACGTCACGAATTAACATTTATTATCTATATTCATTTAGTAAATTTGTAGAAGTAAAACGTGTATTCAGATTCATTGTGTGTTGGCTGCGTTTTAGTAATTAAAAGGTCGGCTCAAACTCTTTGCTCTCTTAACTAAAATTTACTTTTAAACCACTAGTTAACAAGCAACCTCAAAATCCATTGGTTAGGTGGGTAAGTTTTGCCTTTGGATTCTTTGAAATTCCAATGCAACTACCAACCAACCTACCAACTCAGAGACAAAAAACAACTTGGCTTTTCCATAAATGTGCACCACCATTTATTTTCACATGCATCACAAACAAAAACAATACAAAAGCCAAGAACCCATCAAGATCTTGGACCTTAGCTGTATCAAGTTGGTACCTAACCTAACAACAACATTAAAAGCACAATCAGGCTCTCATCAATCACCATTGTCGCGTCTGTCATGAACCCGCTTTTGCAGATATACTGTTTCTCTAACTCAAACTCGTCGTGCCAAGTTTAGTGTACGAAACTTCCATCATTGTCACGTCTGTTGTGAACCTGTTTTTATAGAGAGACTGTTTCCCTTACTCGAATCGGTGTCAATTGACAATTTCAATACCAATATAATCACACTAACTTCACATATTCACCAATGTGCTTAGTTCACAATGAATTGAAGTTAAGAAAATTGATAAAAATTGCAAGAATTAATCTTATTAAGCAACAGAAGAGGACCCTTGGGATTGAACAATGGGTGAGGAGTTTATTTCTGAGTGTTGTGCAGAAGAGGAGGCTATATCAGTTGCTGCTGTTGCTTGTGCCAATGCTATTACTGTTGAAGCTTCTGATATAGCTTTTGCTGGTGATGCTACGTTCCCGGAGCACCCCCGCTTAACATCTTCCACCATTTTCGCCACATCTCTCATTTTCGGCCTCTGCTCGGGGACTCTCACCACACAAGCCATTCCTATTTGCAACATCTCCACCATCTCTTCCTCTATGTTCGGATACCTCAGAAGCTCAACGTCAAACACTTCCGCTGTCCATTCCTCTCTCACCACAGAATTCACCCACCTCACCAAGTGAACCACCTCATCCCCGCCCACAGCGTGGATGGGGGATTTCCCTGTGAGGAGCTCGAGGAGGATGACCCCGAAGCTGTATACATCTGATGCGTGGGACACTTTCCGGGAGTCTGTTACTTCTGGGGCTCGGTACCCTGCAGCGCGCATTGCTGGTGGAGGCATGGGGGTCATGAGTGATGCCAAGCCAATATCAGAAACACAGCCGTATCCTTTGGAGTTGAGGAATATGTTTGAGGCTTTTATGTTTCCGTGTACAAGCTTCCCGCCATTTTGTGTGTGGATGTGAGCCACGCCCCTTGCTGCGCCAATTGCGATTTTTAGTCTCGTTTCCCAGTCTAGAGGCGTCCGGCCCTCTCCTCTCTTACCTGCAATATCAGTAATGCATTGATGACAAAGATTTAAATATGATTTGTTCGCCGAGAAGTATTTTCTTCGTGGCTAGTTGGACTTGGACAAATCAAGTCATTTTAACAATATAGTTTGTTTATGAGTCCTGCTACTAGACTATCCTTGTTTTCTCATGCTAAAGTCAAGAAACAGAGCCTTCAACACCAAGAATCGCTCCAAAGAACAAGACCAACACAGAACTAGTACATAAAGTATATCACAATTGCCAATAGATCCAATCATATAACTTCAGAGCAAAAAAAAAATGTGTAGAAACTGATGTAACGAGTTAACAAAGTAACAGCAAAACTAAATTCAAGAAACGCCCCTAAACGTCAAATATCAATGTGAGTATGGGATATTGATTCTAATAGTATTATCAAGATCATCAAAAGCTATAACTATATTACTGAAACTGATATAACGAGTTAACAAAGTAACAGCAGAGCCACATACGAGAAAAGGGTTGATCATACCATGTAATACAGAGGACACGCTCCCTTGACTGTAGTAATCATAGACCATAAGCTTCTCGTCTTTGGAATAGAAGTATGCACGTAGTGGAGCTACATTCTCGTGACTAATTTTCCCGACCACTTCCATCTGTTGCTCAAAGTCCCGTCTTCCCAAGCTCACTTCCTTCACTCTCTTAACCACCACTGTGGTTGAATCCTCTAGAGCTGCCTTATAAGTTGTCCCAAATGTTCCCTTCCCGAGTACTTCAGCCGAAGCCCTCAACAAATCCTCCAAATCAAAGGCAAGATTAGAACCCTCAAAGAACACAATCTTGTTACCCTTATCTTGGCTCTCAGATGTTCTCATCTTCAAAGCAACTTCTTTGCTACTCTTAGTCTTAATCTTCTCCGAGTACTCACTTCCCTCACTTCCACCTTTCTTCGAGAGGCACATAATCATCAAAACAGCAATTAGCGCAAACACAAGTACACAACCACCAATGGCAATCCCTAGTATTGAAGCTTCACCGAGTTTCACAGCTTTCCTAGATGACTCGCTTCTTGGTGGTTGAGGCGCGAGAGCAGGAGGGATGGCATCTCCGAACGACAAATTGTTACCAACAAACGCCCAACTAGGAAATCTCCGAAGAGAAATAGGCACGGTTCCACTGAGATTATTGTTGGCCAAATCCAAGTTTTGCAAGCTAGGCTGAGAAATATCAGGAACTTGGCCAGAAAGCGAGTTGTTAGCAAGAATCAAATCAGTGAGATGGGTCAAATTTGCCACGGAAGAAGGAATGCTCCCATTGAACTTGTTGTTCGACAGATTAACAATCGAAAGGTTGTTCCAAACTGAGAAATCAGAAGGCAATGGACCCGAAAAATGATTGAATTGAAGATAGAGGGAAGTCAAGTTCCCGAGTCTGGAAAAATCAGAAGGTAAGGAACCCGAAATGGCATTCAATCTGAGACTGAGAATTTGAAGACCCGAAAGGCGACTAAGAGTGTTTGGAGCTATCGGACCAACCAAACCCTCGCCGGGCAATCTTAGGGCTATGATTCTAGAATGAGTAGTGTCACAGGTCACTCCTCTCCATCCTGTGCACACAGATGATTTGTCATTCCAATTAAGAGATTTCGGGTGAGAAATGTTACCAATAAAATCAAGTAATGCTTGTTTATCTCCAATTGGGTCTGCACCAGCAAGCAAGAAAATGGCTCCAAATGCCAAAATTGAAGAGTAGAAGAACCAAAAGTTCACTTTCTTGCTCATTTTCTCGCCTCAAATCTGGGAATGTTTCACATCTACAAGCTAAAAACAAGAAAATAGTGACAAAATTAGAACATGAATGGAATTAAAATAAGAATTTCAGTGCCAGTCAACAACAATTATCTTAAAATTTATGGGTTCACTTTGACTGTTAAGGCTCTAAATTTAGAAAATGTGGTCAAATTAAACCGTTCTTCACTGGATTTTGCTCTTCCACCTACTCTGTTTCTGTTTGGTTAATGAGAAAATGCAGGAAATAGTTTACCCTCGAAAATTTCCCAACAAAACTAAAAACTCAACAAGAAAACAATCTCAAAATAAAGAAAAATTAGAATCAAATTCTGTTAAAGCAGGATTCTGGAATCAAAATATGAGTACAAGTGTCAATCATTAACAGTTTCCAAAATTTTCTCAGCATTTCTGGTTTTATTTTGACTCTTAAGGCTCTAAATTTAGAAACGCTGCTAAAAACAGAAAGCTCTCACTCAGCTTATTCACAGATTTTTCATTTTTCTTCAGTTCTTCACTGACTTTTGCTCTTCCACCTACTCTGCTTCTGTTTGGCTACCGAGAAAATGCAGGAAAGAGCTGACCCTCGAAATTTTCCCAAACAAAACTAAAAACCCAACTCTAAAAACACTCTCACGACAAATACAAACTTCTGGGCAGGCAAAAAACTCAAACAAAATGGACCCAAAACAGAGTTTGAGAACGAAACTTACTTCAGATTCACAGATCGAGCTCTCTGTGTCTCCAAAAGCGAAACAGACCCAAACCCAGCGTTGACAATCGTCGAAGAAGAGAGAGAATCAAACCCAATCTTCGAAAATCAGAAACAGATAGCTACAGAGTAGAATGTGGTACCATTCGTTGCTGTTGATGGTGATGATGAGTTGTGATTTGATTAGAGAAACAGAGCATCACATGCAGATACAACGAACCCATTTGACAATCATTGAGAAGCCACGAAATCAGGAAATGGGATTGTTACAAAAACAATACATGTTATATAAAATTGAATATTTGTATATTAATTTGCATTAAATGAGCAAGTGCTTGAGCAAGAACAGGACAGAGCATGTTGAGACAAAGAGAGCAAAAACAGAGGAAATTGCTTCTAGCAAGAAACTGCCTTTTTCTTATGCGCTACATACGCTCATGAAAATATATATTTCATTCTGGTCCTTAAACTTGTCATTTTATTTCAAATTTGTATCTAATTTGGTTTATGTTTCAATTTAATATTTAAGTTATTTGGTCTTGCAACTACATAAATTTGTTTCAAATTGGTACACCATGTAATTGTGCAATTAAAATGCGATGACGTCTACTTAAGATGCAGTATTCATATCGACAGTATTGTTTTATTTTCCATTAAATATCATTGTCTTTTCAAAAGTACGTCGCGTGTGTCATGTGTTCAATAACGTGTGTTTTCATTGGCACCCAAATGTGGCGTCATTTTCGACAATTACAGGTCGACTAATATGAAACTTATTTGCATAGTTGATGTACCAAATTAGAACAAAATTGATAATTCGCTAACTAAATTAAAAAAAAAAATTATTGATTATCAATTTCAAACAAAATGAAAAGTTTAAGACCAAAATTTAAAAAATAAAATTATTTCTTAATTAAATAATTGTAACTGGTGATGAAATGGAATTATTTAAATAATTCATAATTAATATGGAAGAATATGAGAGTTACGTGTTACGACAATGCATTAATTTTTATTTATGAGTTGTGGGAATAAAATGCTTTTAATAGTGTACTAGTGTACTATTTTAGGTTTAAAATTAAAATGATTATATATATTAGAGTTTACAATTTGAAGACGAGTCAACAAATTCTCTTAAATTAGACAATAGTTTTGCCAGAAAGTTACATTTGTATTTGTGTCGTATTGAAAATTTTATATTTCGTTAAATGAGTTGACTCTAAGTCATTTTGTTATTAAATGATGAATTACACGATAAAACACGATCTGTTTGTGAATGAATTGATACGACACAACATGACACAACCAATATGTTAAATATTTTGATTCAAAAAAACGTTACCCAAACTTAAGTGTTTATATAAACGGTTCAAATGAACCCAACATAACCCTATATATTTGAGTCATGTCACATATTATAACCCAAATTTTCACTTTTACTATTGCAAATTCGAGTCGCATGAAATATATTCAACTAAGATGAAGTCAAATTTATCATATGAACAATCACACACATTTGACGTGTAAATTTGAATTTCAAGCTGATCCTCACACAAAATGTATGGGCCAAATCTGAACTTAAATTATCACATCCATCTATGCTATACTAAATTCTAGAAGAAAGAGACATTTGTAAAGGATTTATATTTGACCAACTACTCAGTTTTAATTCATTTTATTATTAATGTCAAAATTTTCATCAAATTTAATCTTCACATCACTATCAAATTTAATAGCTATTGAACATGATTTTTTATATATTAAAATATAGTATTGCTTACAACATTTCTCATAGTTATCTTAATAAAATTTCAATACCATATTTTGTTGTTCACTTAATTCAAATTACTCGTATTCGTCTCAGTGTACCATTACACGACGAGAGATTTTTCACCCATTATATTTGAGGGTGAGTATCCACGTGATATGTTATTTATCCAAATTTTAATATTATATTATTAATTATAATTTTAAAAAAAATTCTCTATAATTTTAGTTGTCATTACGAAGACTCAAAGTCGGGATCTCAAAACGAAAATTAAAACAGACTAACCGTTAAACCCACAAGACGTGAATAACGTGACACGTATTTATGTCACGAATCATGACCCAA
>JAYMTA010002420.1:0-16594 GCA_036897625.1 Pelargonium cotyledonis | reverse complement strand
AAATTGTTTGTCACAATCTTGTCGCATTTGCGACAAACTTGTGACAAACCACAAGCTTGCGCCCTTGTTTCTTGCAACGAGGGCCCTTTGTCACAAATTTGTCACAAGTTTGTCGCAAAGGCCATTTGTGACAAGATTGTGACAAGATTGCGACCAATTTCTTGGTTGCATGGACAGAGTTTTTTTGTAGTGTTAAGCGTTCTCCGGATGATCCAGATTTCGTGCTTCTTGGCACTCCCATTTTTACATTTCTCACCCTCTCTGACAACGATTTCACTTCTTTTCGTCCTCTTCGAGGTGGCAGTCCGATTTTTGTCAAGATGAAACTGTACGAAATAGTGTATAACGACGACAATTATGGTGGTGATGGAGAAGATCATACTACAAAATTACTCGAGCAGGACATTATAATTGATGGTGATAGGGAAGATCAAAGATGTAAAGAAATTCTCATCGCTGATATAACATACGCATTCGATGATTTCTATGATGTTAACAAAAGATCTTATTTCTAGTTCAAGGGACCGGAAGAGACTTGGCTTCCTATTCAAGGTGGCTAAAGCCAATGTAATAGGGTCCATACCCGCGGAGGTTACATTTATCATCAATAGTGAGCCCTATCTACCATCCAAAGAGGAGGGATCGGGTTCATCCCCAGGCAAACGCAAGCTCCAGCCCACCACCATCTATGGCATTATAGCAGCTAACCAGAGAATGGAGGATTCTTCGGGAAATCCTCCTTCAGTACAGTTGTTTTACAGATCAGAGAGTGAACCTGGGCATGTGTCTGTCGGATCTCCCCTTCATCTTGATCGGAGATATGTTGTTGTACCAAGCGCATTTGGAACATTTTGGATTGGATATTCGTTGTATTGTGCTGAAAGCCACAATCAGATTGCAGCTGGCATAGTTCCTTTCCCCATCCCCACGGATGACAACTTATTCTTCGTGACTGACAAGAATCTATCTCATAACAGACGGTCGCTAGATGGTCTAGTATTTGTATCCCTGAGATTCATCACTACTGTTGAGGCTAATCCGTCCGAACCATTGTCCATCCACCATAAGCGAATTCCAGAACTGGTACGATCTTTTAGTAAAAGTTTGTTTGATAGAATAACATCTATCGCTTTACAATTCTATTTTATTGTAAAGTGCATTTCCCCGTTCGTCCTGAGTTAATGCAAAAGTAGTATACAAATCATTTCTGATTAGAATAAGCATAATTAATAGACATGTTTAGTGGTAGAACCATTTGAAATTATAAGCCCTAAAAATTGTTTTACTAAATAGTATTTTCATTCCATGTGTTAGATCTAATGAAATTGCATGTTTATTGCAGGACACTCGAACACTCCCTTGATGGTCTCTTATTGCTCTCATATTTTGGAGAATCATTTGAAATCATTTCGTATTGTTTGGTTTCACAGATAACAAAATACATTAGCGTTTTTAGAGAACATTGTTAGTATCTTGTGATCTTATGGTAGTAGTCTCTATGTTGACCCCAATATGGAGTAACTACTTACACGTAGTTTTGATTTATACATTAGTCACTTACACAAAATTACGTAGTTTTGAAAAGTCTGGTTCACCTAAACTTATATGATTCGACTCACCTCCTTTATAAAATTACCTCACTAAGTTTTAATTTATATACATGGTGACAAGTTTTTTAAGCTACTTCCCACCTTATCTGATCATAAAACTGAATTAGATCTAAAACAAATAGATGTAACTTTATAAATTCCATCGAGAAAATGGTGCATATCGTCTTGTCTAGCAATTCAACTCAGTAAAATTGTAGAGTAAATTTAACTATATAAGATGGGAAAAGACTTTCTAATAGATCCTACACTATGAATATGCTGCATAGCGGGCTTTTACAGGATTTCATATTTCAGCCAAAAGTTCTTGAAGATCTTCCAACTCTTCATTAAAGAGGCCTACGAGAGAAAAATTTACATCTTGGTGATTAAGTTATACAATTAATCCATTAGACACATGAAAACGTTAATCATTTGGGATCCTTACCTTTGCTATGGTTCATCATGGACAGATCTCTTCCCGGATTATATATGTTCTCTATTTTGCTCTGTTCTATGTCTTGCATCCTTTGCGAGTTCAGCTGCTCCATTTTTGTACGCAGTTCTGATGCAGCTCTTTCAATCTCTGTACAAATCGTTTGATCACGATTTCAAAATTAATCGTTGCAAAATTAACTTCTGCTTTTTATATGAAAATTATTGCCAAATATGGGCTCAAACTGTGCATCCACCCTATTTTCTTCTCCTACTACATTTCACCCAACCAAATGACAGGTTAAACTTTCCTCCCTACACTCTTTAGCCCACTTTCCCCCCTATCAGCTTAATGCAATGTTAGAAAACAGAGAACGTAGCAGATGAAGCTTGCTCAGAATCTTCAAGCAAATAATATTAATACTGGGAGAAACTAATAAAAATTAGCCAATTAGTTGTATTTCTGAGTAAAAGATCAACAGTAGGGCTTCAGTGTGCATATAACAGTATACCTAAAGTATGACTGTTGCTAGAGATTACTCATTAGATTTCCAGATGACCATGAATTAATTACCAAGAAGTTTCCATTCAACACAAAATTATGGTATTAAACCAATGAGTCAGGAACAAGAGGACACCAAAAGTTGCTTCCCCGATCTTATAATAATGACCGGAGATGACTAATGCACAGGCTCAGGGCAGATTTGATCAACTACAACAATACAATTATCTAATAATATGGTCATAGTACAAGCGAATCTAAAATTAAACAAATTTTCAACAGCTAGCTTATTACCTTGTTGCATGTCGTGTAAAGAGTTCTGCTCATATAACTGTACTGCCTCGTTGATAAGCTCCGCAAAATGATTAGTTGAAATAGACTGTCTTTCTAATTCCCTAAGTTCACAGTTCAACTCAGCTGCCTCTTTATCCACCTGCACACAAGATTATCCATACATAAAGAAAATCAATAAGGTAAGTTTAAATAAATAATAACTAATAAATGGTCTTTGCAATAAGTATTTATTACCGCACTAAGCTTATTCCTCAAGAAAGCCAATTGTGCATCCAGATCAGGATCACAGAGTGCATCTTGACTTGTTGAACTGTCACCAGGCGATTCAGTCTGGGAAGAAATATTTGGAGATGTTTCAATTATGGATAAATATACCTTTCAAACAACAAAACATTATTGAGAGAGAGATTCTTAAATAACTAAAAGCACAAAACTCTAAAATTCAGGGAGATACTTCAAATTGATTATGCAAAACAAATCAAGCAGATCATCAACCAGCTCCCAATATCTCAAATCCTAGAAAGTACATCCAAGGTCTTCCAACAACAATCATCCATATCTTACACCTATCCATAAGATGATCAAAATTTTAACCCCTTTTCTAATATTTGTAGGATGCTCAAGAGATTTGTCAGAAACTGTCAGTAAAGGACGTATATACTTTTATTGCACTCAAATGCATGACATAAGCCAAAGTTGAGGATATAAATATTGTGGTAAACTATTAATCAACGAAAGAAAGGTATATTTGAGATCTTGATGATCTCCAACACTTCTCTCTCTTCATCATTGCGAAAGGAACTTGTTATCTCAACTCAGTTTGCTGGAAGCCCTCATCATAGGGCAATTTTCAGAGAGCAAATTACAAGGTTTTAGATATAATAGATAGAAGGAGAGTATGATTTTAGAGAAAGGAGTTGCAGGCTTTTGCTTTTGATATTTAATGGAAACTTTTTAGCAGAAAATGAAACATGGGAGGTTGCCCAACATCAGAGGTATACACAGTTCCTAATCCTCGACCTCCCTCAAATTTATTCTTTTGTGCGAAAGATGTTGAAAATTACATGTTGGTAGCTTGGGATGACGTGACCTCATCATGGTGATAATAGGATATGAAGCACAGAGACTTACAAATACACATGTCGGACATGATACTCCGTTATTTTATTTAAAAAAAAAAACTAAAAATAAATAAAGGACCATAAATGATAAATTTCGAGTAAAATTCATTGAGGCACTTTGGTACATCTAAGATGTCAAGGATAACATTGCTTTATATTAAACTGCCTTGTGAAGCTTCAGCAAACATTAACAGACAGACACATGCAGCATGCCAATAATTAACCCTATGAATAGACAGAGAGTACCTACATTCTTTGGCAGTGAAAACCCTTCAGGAACAGTGAAACAACACTGCATACAATACTTCTCCCACATAGCCAGTCGCTTGTCTATAACCGATTGAATCAGATCACGAATTTCCGCAATTCCCTGCATGGATAAAAACCAGAAAGACCAAACAGTTAGCAATAGCATACAACATACACATTACAACTGTCCCATATTTCTACATAATTAGAGCAAATCCAAGTTATAAACACCTAGAAGGATTAGTAATCTCACTACTTCAGTTTAATTTCAAGTTTTCTACATATATAACCCACATTCAATGTTCATTCATCTAAATAGTAATATTTGCTAAACTATAAAAAAAAGGGACAACAAATTGTGGATCAATTAAGAAAACCTTTATATAACCCAATAAAAAAAGAGAAGAAAAATGCACGGTATACCACCTTGCTTAGATCTTCAGACCTGTCTGTCCCCTCTATCTTCAAAAGGGTTGATGCCTGTCTAGAATAAAGGAACCAAAAAAATCACTAAAAATTTGAAAAAACTAATAGATAGATGTACAGGAAAAGGTGAGAGGGATTACTGGTGATAGAAATCAAAAGCCTCGTCAAGCAAATCATCAACTAGATTCAAGACTTCATTGATGAAAAGCTGAGGATTTATATTTAAGGAATCAAATACTTCCTCACTTTCACTCCCTTCCATGTTTATATCCCACCCTTATCTACAGGCAAACATACACAGAGCAAGATGAGGATACACCTTTAACAAATTGGTGTAGAAGATTTCCTATCCAAAACACCGTAATTCGATTTGAATATGATTACATGATTGCTTAAGTGCTAAAGTGAATAGTGGAAGATATAAACTTGTTCACCATTACGCAATTGTAACATTCTATATACTAATTACAATAAAAAATAACAAGCGGTTCATCCCAATAACAAAGCTCAACTATAGATCTTTATTGAACTAAGCAACAAATAGAAAACAATTACAAACGAAGCCAGTTTACCACAGACATTATCAGGCACCTCTTACAGACCCTACCCAACACCCAAAGATCCCATCACAACCTGGTTCTGGATTCACAACAGCCAAAAAATAAATGATGCAAAGTGAAATTAGGCTCACCAGAGTTTCCACAGTTAATTCCAGTCGACCAAAATCAGGGAAGGATGGAGTATTCAAACTGTAACCACTCGTACTGAAATTTGAACACTGGGAAAGAGCCTAAACGAGTTTAGATATGAAATTTACAAAAAAATACTGACAAACTACACTGAAACAACAACTACCGACATGACTTAAGAGTAAGAAACTATTAAGAAAAACACAAATTATCTCCTAGAGCTAGAAGCTCTCCACTTGGAGCTGAATTTGGGTCCTTCCATTATATGTATGAACTAAAAACATCAGACTGAACTTCATATTTCGACATTATAATATGATGAATATGTAAAAACCTATAAACCACCGGTACTGCAAATTTGAACCCATTCCGGCCACCTACCTGTTGATGTGAATCGGTTCCAACTCCGGTACGCGGCTGCGGAAGCTGGATTTGAAATTTAGATAGGTACTGCGAGTGGGATGGGTCCAGTGGCAGTGACAGTCAAAAGAAAGAAGTTTCTCTATTTTGAAGGGCGTTATTGGTATTTCACGTGTATCATGGAAATGGGCCTTAAGCGAGGCCCATGAATGAAGAATGTCTAGATAGTTTGGAGCTGTTCACACGAATTTAATCGAGTTTGGATGACTAACTCGGATCGTGTTTGTGTTTAACTCATTTAATTAAGAGGGTCAGGTAACTCGTTTATTGACTCACTCATTTAAAAACAAAAATATGATTTTCAAACTTATAACGTTAAAACGACCCGTAGCCATTCATGTTAATATCAGTTCATTTATTTAAGCATGTATAGACGGATCGAGTAATTTTGACCTCATATACTTAAATGTGTTTTTTTGTGTTGTATCATGTCGTTTAAATATTTTTTATTATCCTTTCATAATTGTGTCTTCTTATTCAACTCGTTAAAATCGAATTTTTTTTTAACATAAATGTTGCTTTTTTATAACCTAATTAGTATCAAAATATCAAACTAAACAAATTTGATTGGGGGTAGAATTTAAAGAGACGATAATCGAGGCGAAGATGGTTGTAAAGAGGGGTTTTACAAGCAAGCCTCCTCACAAAAATTATATAGATGATTTTTCATTAAGTAGCTTTGGGCTCTCGTTTTTTAAACAACTTTTGTTCATGATTTTGATCGATTTACCCAACTCCTCGCTTCTTCAAGTTCAACCAACCCTAAGACACTTGGGAACAATCCTATAGAGTTGAACATGCAAATGGGTTCTTCTTCTTCTCCACACAATTTGGAAGCAAACGATGAACACAATGGAGGTGGAAGGCCCATTCCTCTGGTCTACTACTCCCACCACAATGCTCAATTCAATATGGATTCTGAAGCTATTGATGCCCTCAACAAAATCAAGGGACCCATTGGTGTTGTCACTGTATGTGGCCCTGCCTCTCATGGCAAGAGCTTTCTACTGAACCTGGTAAAACAGATTATTATGTGTTTGATACATATAGATATATTTATGTATGTATGGTTTCAGTGACATTAGGGTTCATCAATTATTGGTTGCTTTGAATTTTGTTCCTATCACATTGCTTGAAGTTAGTATTGTATTGTGTTGGCACTTATTTTGATTTGAATCTGAGAGATTCATTGATTAGTATTGTGAAAGTTGGCATTTTGAAAGTATGGTTTTTACTTTTGTTGAAGAAGATATGGTATTTGTGCACATTCTCTAGTTAGTTGATTATTTCAGTTCAAGGTTTAACATTTATTCTACTCCAGTTTCTCCATACTGGGGATTGATTCAATTAATGGTTTTTCTTGTTAAAAGTGGTCGTTGCATGTGTAATAATCACATACTTTGTGTTGTAGCTTCTTGGCAGGAGCAGTGGTTTTCGAGTTGCATCAACCCATCAACCATGCACTAAAGGGCTCTGGATGTGGAGTACACCGTTTAAGAGAACTGCTTGTGATGGAACTAAATATAATCTTCTACTGTTGGATAGTGAAGGAATTGATGCTTCTGATCAAATGGTTTGGGTCTTTAATTTTGTTATGTAAATGGCTATAGTCATAATCTGTTGGTTTGGTATCTCTGTTAACTCCAATTCATGTGTTTGTTTACTTTTACCCATTCTACTACACCCTTTTTATGTATGAAGTAAAGAAGAAGTGAATATCATATGTAAAGCTTCTTTTTTTACTTTTTCCTCGTCTATTGTTTGAGATATCATCATGTGAGATATCTACGTGAAGGTGTTAAAATTTGAACTATAGCCTTCTCATTGTACATTCTCTTAGTATCAGTCTACCTTAATGTCATCTTCGAGTTTATGAATTTAGAGTGATTTATGCTCTACTGACTTGTTCCCGATTAATCGGTTCTTGTATAGGGAAAATCTAGTACACAGATGTTTTGCATGGCTGTCTTCTTATCAAGCATGCTTATCTACAATCAGGTTAACATGTCTCCTTTTCTTTAACATCTTAGCTCCTAGTTACAATTTTTTTTTTCTTCAAGTTCTGAAGATATATAGCATGATTCATGATTCTTTTCTCTGTTCAGATAGGTGGCATTGATAAGGTTGCTCTTGATCGTCTCTCTTTTGTCACTGAAATGACCAAGCATATTCAAATTAGATCCCTTGAGGGAAAGGACACAATGTCCGAACTTGGAGAGTTCTCCCCTACTTTTGTTTGGCTTATAAGGGTGGGTGGTTCTCATCAAGATTTTTTAAACAATTTTTGTGGCATTTGCTATCTGCACACACACACATTGATAAAAACAGTTTAATACTTGCTAAATCATCATCGCTTGCCCCATTCAGGATTTCTTCTTGGACTTGGTTGAGGACAACAGGAAAATAATACCTTGTGATTATCTTGAGTTAGCCTTAAGGTCAGTGCAGGATGGCAGAGAAGATGTAGCTACCAGTAATGAGGTACTATTAAAATACAATAGCATGTGCCGAATTAGCATTAAAATTTTGAAGAACTCAAGTATGGTTGTAGTGATCAATGCATCACAAAATGACTCCATTGACTTTCTTCCATTCGCTATCATTTTCATTAATCAACATTATTTATTATCTATTATTTGTCAGTCAATACTTGCATTATATTGTGCAACAGTAAGGTTGTTGTTTTGTTACCTTGAGGTCATGAGTTTGGATTAGGTAAACAAGCTCCTTTGCAGAAGGAGGCAAAGATTACATTCATGAATGACCTTCCCCTAACCTCACATTGGTGGGAGTCTCATTATTGGCACTGCTTTTTATCCGTAGTTTTTATAATATGTCTTGTGTACGGTTTGTTCCTCTGCTTGAGTAGGATATATATTTTTTTTTATTTACTGAACTTTGTATTCTCTAGAGACTTGTATGCTCTATAAAGATTCCAATTTACTTGACACTAAATATCAAACAGATTCGGGAGTCCATTCGAGCTCTATTTCCAGATCGAAAATGTTTCACCCTAGTTCACCCTTTGGACAATGAATATCAATGTCTTGAACGAATTTCGGTAAGCTCTCAGTCTCAGTTTGTATAGGATGTAAATTTATGTTTTGGGACTGACCCCTTTTAGCATAGTTCCTCACCTTTTGATGAACAATTACACACAATTTTTCAGATGCAGAAACTTGTCCCTGAATTTCGATCTGGGATTGATGAATTAAGAAAATATGTTTTTGAGAGATCCAAGCCCAAGCAAGTGGAAGGTACATTGATGACAGGGCCTATACTTGCTGGTATTACAAAAAGTTTCCTGGATGCACTTAACAGTGGTGCAGTACCTACTATATCTGCATCATTGCAGGTAGTTGCTGATCTAAACTTTTGTGTTTACCTTTGAGTGTGTGTTTGTGTGTGCCCTGCCTGTGATTTCAATTTTAAGCTTGATTCTTCTTCTTTTACAACTGCTTTCAATGTTATATCATGAGCCATAGATTGATGGAAGCAAATCTATTGGACAGCTGTTCACACGAATTAAAAAGAAGCAAATGCTTGTCAATTGTTCTTGTTCCTCGAACAAGCTACTTTAGAAATTTGCAGGTGTATGAACAAACCACTCAGCAGAGCTTTGGGTGATGACAAATGGTTGATTATGGATATTGCCTTTTTGGCACAGTAGTCAAAGTTACAGATAATCACTAACATAAGTTGTTTTTGCTTTGATCAGAGTGTAGAGGAAGCAGAATGTAGGAGGGCATATGATTCAGCTATCGAAATGTATATGTCTGCTTTTGACCATACAAAATTTGCCGAGGAAGTATGTTTAAAATGTATTATCATCAATTTTTTTTATTATTACTACTATTCTAATATAGTTATATATGTTAGATTTCCTTGAGAGAAGCACATGAAGAAGCATTTGAAAAATCCATTGCTGTATTCAATGCGAGAGCTGTTGGAGCTGGATCAGATCGAGAGAAATATGAACAACTTCTTCGAAAGTTCTTGAAAAATACATATGAGGTAATAAACCATGCAAGACATCAACAGTTCAAAATCATATGGATTCCGTTTGTGCAACAATTCTGTTTTGATTGATTCAATATGTCTGGAGTTATATCTGCAATTGATGTTGCAAGTTGATTCTGTAGCTTGCTTCTGGTGCTCTGGTCTGGTTTAAATTTCCTAATAATATATGTAAATGAAGTAAAGTTGTTTGAACGCCTACTCACCCTATTAAGAGAGAATGGTCTAGTTCAAGATCATAATGGCAGCTTTAGCCATTTACGATTTTGCATGTTATGTGCATGTTATTTTTGCTTTGCTACTAATTGATAACAACCATTGATGCAGGACCATAGAAGAAATGTCTTTTTGGAGGGAAATTTAAAATGTTCAGCTGTTATACAGAGCATGGTTAAGAAGTTGCAAGCAGCTTGCGAAGTTCTTGATGAAAACATTGATTGGGTTCTCAGGGTATGTAATTATTTTGTATTTGTGTTGTTTCTTTTTTCTTTCAAAATAATGTGTTGTGTATAATGCAAAACATTTACTATATGCTATTGTGCTCTCTCTAGGCGAGGTCATTAAGCTGTAAATAATTGTTGATTGTATATCTTGATCGTAGCATGCATTTGGCACTATAATCTGTCTTTGCCGTACTGTCTACATGTTTCGGTGACTATTATGTGCAGGTTCTCGATGGTTTACTAGCTGAATATGAAGTATCAACTCATGGACCAGTAAAATGGGAGAAGCTGGCAACCTTCTTATGGCAAAGGTTTGATTCAATTTATTAACATTCTTTGTACTCAATTTATTAACATTCTTTGTACCATCTGATTGGGGTATGCTTGTATAAGTTTCAATTAGGCACATGTGGCATTTACAAGTTCAGTAAGTGAGCTTATAAAATTTTGTTCGTGATCAGCTTTTTTAATAGTTCATTTTGTTGAAGTCTTTGATCATATAGCTCAACTAACGGCTACAACTTATGCATAATTTTTGTGTGCCTATACTTACATGCAACATTGTTTATTGCAGTTTGCAAGGTCCCATATCCAACCATGTCAAGAAGCAGATTGAAAAAACTGCATCAGAAAAGAGTGCCGTAATGTTGAAATGTCACTCGCTGGAGGAGAAGGTGGGATTACTTAATAAAGAGCTGGAAGCAAGTGAAAAGTTCAAACTTGAATATAAAGTTCACTACGAGGAAGCAATCAATGACTTGAAGAAGCTTAATGAAAGTTATATGAGCCGTATAACCAACCTGGAAAACAGTTGTAACTCTACGAAGGATCGGTGTTCTAGTTTAATGGCAATGCTAGATTCTGCTAAGCAGGAATCTTTTGACTGGAAAAGAAAGTACAAAGAGATGTTGTTGAAGAAAAAAGCTGATGATCAGATTAGTGATGAAATATCAGCTCTCAAGTCCATGAGTAGTGCAGCTGAAGCAAGAATAGCTACTGCTCATGAGGAAGTCAAGTCTGCTCGAGAAGAGGCAAAAGAGTGGAGATGTAAGTATGATGGCGCTGTTGGAGAAGCCAAAGCTGCTCTGGAGAAGGCTGCAACCACGCAAGAATGCTCAGAGAAGCAAGCACAACTTAGAGAAAATGCAATGAAAGTATTAGATGAGCGGTGTACTAGTTTGGTGGAAATGTTGAAATCTGCAGAGCATGAATCTTTGAACTGGAAAGGAAAGTATGAAGAGGTTTTGTTTAGGAAAACTGCTGATGAGGAGCAAATGAATGCTGAGATAACAGCTCTCAGATCCACAATCAGCACAGCTGAAGCGAGAATTGCTGCTGCTCAAAATGAAGTTATGTCTGCTCAGGCAGATGTGAAGGAGTGGAAAAGTAAGTATGATTATGCTGATAGAGAAGCCAAAGATGCTATTGAGAAGATAGCAAAAATGCGGGAATGCTCAGATAAGCAGGCACAACTGAGAGAAGATGCTCTGAAGGCATTAGATGAGAGGTGTTCTACTTTAATGGAACAGCTAGATTGTGCAAAACAAGAATCTTTAGACTGGAAAGGAAAGCATGATAAGAAAACTGCTGAGGATGACCTGGTTAATGCTGAAATAACAGCACTCCGGTCCTCAAGCAGCACAGCCAAAGCGAGAATTGCCTCTGCTTTTGCTGAAGTTCAGTCTGCTCAGGAGGTGGCAAATCAGTGGAAATGCAAGTATGACGTTTCTGTTAGAGAAAGCAAAGCTTCCCTGGAAAAGATGACAACAATGCAGGAATTGTCAGAGAAGCAGGCAAAACTTAGAGAAGATGCTCTAGTGGCAGAATTCTCTGGCAAATTGGCAAAAAAGGTGGAGTAATAATCTCTCTCTCTCTCTCTCTCTTTCTCTCTCTAAATGTTTTAGAAGCAACTGGAAATTACTTTCTTCTTTTTGGGATGTGCAGGAAGAAGAAATCAAGGACATGGTAGCAAAGCTTGAGTGTGCTGAGCAGCATATGACCTCGTTGAGATCAGAGTTAAAGGCGAGTTTCCTTCTCATCATTCTTCAAGCATTATCATTCTGTGGTTCCTGTTCAAAGTTGTTAATGGAGAAGAAAGATCTATAATTTTTGTTGTGTTCTCTATGTCTACACATGTAATGTTTTCTTGATTGCGTAATTATTGCAGGTGGCTGAATCAAGCTTGAAGAACTATGAATTAGAAACATCAGCCTTAAAACAGCAAATACAAGAGTTAGATGACAAGTTAAGAAGCGTTGAAGCTACTGTTCAATCATTTGAGAGAGTAGGCATACTGGAACAGGAGATAACTAAAAAAGAGCAGCAGTATGTCACTATATTGAAACTGTATGAAGAAGTCCGTCAAAAGTGTGAAGCTGCGGAAATGAAATTAGAGAAAGCAACTGAGTTTGCTGATAGAGCTCGTGCAGAATTGGCTGCTACTCAAAATGAGAAATATGATGTTCAGCAACAAGCAATGGCAAAGCTTGATGAGGCCCAGAGACAAATCGATAGCTTAATGAAAGAAAAAGCAGAGCTAGTTGATATAGTTGAGAGGTTCCAGGCATCCGAGGCAGATGCCATGTATAAGGTTGCTTTACTAGAGGCAAGGATCAAAGAAAACGAAGAAGCTGTGGAGTCGTTATTGAAATCAAACAATGAACAGAGAAGCACACTGCATTCTGTTACAAATCTTTTAGAGAACGAACGAGCAGCTCATGCAGAAGCAAATAGCAAGGCAGAATTCCTATCTTTGCAGTTACAATCTACGCAAGATGAACTGAATTCACTTCAGCAAGAGTCGTCTTTCTTCTCTTCAAGAGGAACGATGACTCCAAATGCTAAGCTCACAACCGCTTATTGCAGGAAGCGTGCAAGGCCAGAAGTTCACAGCGATGTAGATTCTGTCCAAGATACCGAAATCGATGAAGAAACATCTAGGGGAACAAATAGATCAAGGAGAAATATGTCCCTGCAACAATGTAGTACGGAAACATTAGGGCCTTACACTGAAAATGAAGATAGGGTGGAAGAGCAGGGGAGTAGTTCTAAAAGTTATATAAAGTTTACAGTGGTGAAACTATGTCAAGAGCTAACAAAACATGGTTTTGGCCCTCAGTTGCTTGGGCTTAAGAATCCCAAGAAGAAAGAGCTCCTTGCTCTTTATGAGAAGCTTGTCCTCCACAAATAGCATCAGCTAGCTAGTTTGATTTTTGTTTTTGGGGCTGAAGTGAAGTTGCAGATTATTCCATAAGTACAGGTTTTGTTAAGTATGATAAAGTGGGTTTTATATAATAACTTTAGAGCATTTATATGGAAAAACTTCACAGCTTATTCAAACCAAATGTGATCAATGAGAGTAATGTGTATATATATGGCACATACTGATATTGTATATTTCTACAAAAGTTGTAAAGAAACAAACACAGTGAACAATGCTATAAGAGAAAAGATATATAAAAACATATTTGATTGCAGTACTTATTAAGTATAGTACTAAAGAGTCATCTTTGTACAGTTCTTTAAGTTAACACTCTTCCGACATCAAATGACCCATGTGAAAATTTTCACATCTTTGTACAAAGTATGTGCATAAGATAACAACTACTCATCAACAACAAAAATAAAAAAAATTACAAAATTACAAAACAAAATAGAAGTTGTATATTGAGCTTGCAGATCTTCAGTGTCCCATGAAGAAGAATCTGACTCTTAAATCTTAGTTAATTAGCCTTTTTCAATTACTATTGAAACTCTCTTTATTCTTTCTCCTACTAATTATATCTCTGTCCCCTCATATAAAAAGATCAGTACATTAATTTATTTATAATAAGTAGCTCTCTCTGATCTATTTTTTCCCATAATGCACCAATTATTTTCCATCACATTCTCAAGGAATAAAAGAAGACCCACCATTGGCATTAAGTGCAAAATGGGGAATGAGTTGATGAGTAGGGTTTGGTCTGTTTTGTCCACTTTGATCAAAAGAGATGTAAGAAGAGTTGTAGTAGTCAGCAATGGCAGTACTTGTAATACTAGTGTTCTTCTCATGGTGGTGAAGATGATGATGATGGTGATTATGACCATTTTGCCCTTTGAGTTTTGAGTCCTTGGTGAGCACTGAAGAGCCACACTGTCTGGGCTGTGTCTGGTAAAAGACTTTTGAAACCACAAGCTCACCATCTTTCTCTTCTTCATTGTTACCAAGGTGGTATTGATGCATCACCCAGTTTGTTTTCTCTGGCTTCCTTAGCTTCCCATAGTTTGTGTAGAGCACCAGAATCTTCTTGAAGCCCTTGACCTTGCCGGCGACCAGAACCGGCCTGGTCTTGCCGGTCTTGTGCCACCGGGTCTCTCCACCCTCCGTGTCGGTGTGTACCTTTCTTCTTTTTCTTGTCCCGGTGGTGTAGGCTTTTGATGGCCGGTGAAAGAAGTGCCGGATTTGGCCGTCTTTGTTTACTCCTGCATGCGTGCATGGTCATAATGCAAAGAGATCGAGCATCAAAATCATGCTTACGTAAAATAATTAGTGCACATGCAAATATCACAAATATCCATTGCAAATACAAAATTTGGCTACTTATTTTTAGCTACGAATCCAAATTCGCAGCAAATCATGCAATTGGATTTTTGTAGAAGTTAAACAGGTTTTTCTGACGTCATACACAAAATAGTGTAATAATATCGTCTATAAACATGTATCTATATTTATCAATGTCGTTTTCAATATATGTTTAAACAATTTTTTATTTTCCCATAAATCTTTAAGATGTTTTGATGAAAATTGAAATATGTTCACAAATAATCTTACATATATACACTTATAAGTTTTGAGATTGTATTGTGTACCTGGTTTTCTCATATAAAAAAATGTTTTTTCTTGTGTGTGTTTAGGATTGTCATATTTTTACAACTATATAGTGCACTTACCTAACCACATATTAATAAGATAATTGTCCTCAAAGTTTGAAATGATGTTGAAGCTGAGATATATATGATCATCAACCCTAGCTAGCTAGGTAGTGGCTTGTAATGTTAGGGTTGGTTGGTGGGTTGCTTTCTAGAGTTGGGTTCTCACTCCCTATAATGGGTTGGTTGGAAGTTGGAACTATTCAATCAAAACAATGAGCTATCTTGATTAAACATAGGTGATTATTATTCTTTCCCTCATGTTTAGCCAAAGGACCATATATGCTAGATTAGATTCTAGTGTCTTCCATTAAAGATCCAATATTCCTATATAATCAACACACCAATCTAGTTCTAACAAACAAGATAAAGAGAATCATTGTTCTCTACATTACATTAATTCTATCCATAAAATGTAAGAGAATCATAAATTAACAAACATAATCAAAATATATAAATTTCAATTCACCTGGCAATTTTTCAGGGTGAGTGTAGCAAATTCCATTTTCGCCTTGGAGAGTTGGGATGAACTCATCAGTTAGAGGATGGAGCTTTTGTGCATCAGACCTGACCTTCCCTTCCAGATGTTCAAGAAGCTCCTGATCTGTTGGATCAAACTTCACTCCGGCCGGCAGCCCCGGCAAGTCATGAATTGACCCACTCTGCTAATTAAGTTCATATATGCATCAATGATTATATAACAAATTAAACAAAACAACAATATTATCAGAGCAACAATACAAATATATATATATATATATATACTAACCTGTTCTTGTTGGAATTTGATCTGGTGACCACATGAAGGACAAGACTTAATTACTATGCTAATATCTTTAGTAGTTGATGATATTGTTGAAGCTGCAGCAATGACATTAATATTAGCAGTAGTGGCTGATGGCAAGGACCTTGCAGCTTCTTGGTCTGCATCATTATTGCACCAATTAGTCATCTTGGTGATAACCTTATGCCCATACCATGCATGCACACAATATCATAAAAATATGTGGTTTCTTGATCTCTAGCTCTTTGCTTATCACTCCAAAATGGACAAAAGAAGCATAACAATGTTATGAAGAAGAAGAAGAAGAGGCAAGGAGCTAGAGAGGAGAAGAAGAGAATGTGAAAAAGAGAAAAAAAGAAGGAATTGTCTCTTCTAAAGTTTGTCTCCCCTCAAGCCAGTTCCTCTTGTGGGTTGGGAAGGTATTATATTCTCTTTCACTTTTTTATTTTAGTTTATTATAATAAAGCTTTTCAATATATATTAGTCTTTTTTTGCATGATATTGAAGAGACACCACCCCACCACACCACACCACACCACACCAAGTGATGATATATATCCTAATTAATCTTCTAGCAAGAAAGAGAGAGATACCTATAAAAAATTGAAATGGGTTAATTTTAATTTGGAGTTATATATATATATATACAAATTAAAGATATGTTACATTAGGTTGAGTAAGTTAAAAATATAAATAAATGAATGGGAAAGGGTTGCTTGG
>JAYMTA010002419.1:0-16595 GCA_036897625.1 Pelargonium cotyledonis | reverse complement strand
ATATATATATATATACATATACATGTCATTTTGAGGTCACAAAAGTAGTTTCAAAATGTGTCATATTAAGAACTACCAAAAATCATATATCTATTAAAATTTTAAACATCATATAACAATTTGGGGGTTTAAAGCATGAGTGAAATGACACATGAAAAGATTTCTTGACATCATAAGATCATGGCATATAACAAATATCTACTGATCAAATTCTGTTGAAATCAAATGACATGTGAAAAGACTTATTGACCACATCACTCGTACAAGAACATGGAACTTAACATATAGCTACTAAATTCTGTTTTTGGTTTCTCTGAAAAAATTGCAGTAAGGTCTTAAAATAGCAGCAAGGGGGTTGGTTGGTTCATGCACAACATTTGATAACCACAAACAAAGCAATAAACTGACAAAGCACAAAACTTTTTGATAACCCAAAACAAAAATACCCAGATTAAGAAACAAATGAAACCGTCAAGTTTATACTTTATAAACAAAAATAATCTAAGCAAATTATCAGACAAATTTAGTAAAACCCCAATTCACTTCCCTTGTCTTAGATGATGAATTTCAAACTCAAGTGCTCTTAGTGTGTTGAAATTCAACTGAGTAGACACCATGATTCATGAACTCCATTCATTATTTAAAACTGAACCCACTTTCCTGTTTGACAACTACCCATTTTGAAACTAATAAATTGAACAAAATTTTACAAAACAAAGAAAGAAGAACATCTTGAACAAGATCAGCAAACCTGTTCGAATCTTTGATGCTTCTTCTTCTCAATAGATGCATCATCATCAAGAGTATTTACTGATGGAAATGGAGATCCTAAGTAGCAGTCATTATGGATGTTACACTGGCAAAATATGAAATCTGGGTGTTAACTGTCTAATGAAAACAGTATCAGATTAACTGCTCTGTCTCACCCTATTTTTTAAATTTGTAATCCGTTTATAATTTTCTATTTTGTGGCTACAAAACAGACTTGAAAAGAAAACATTTTTATCAAGGAACTTCATGTTTCAAGGGACCAGAATAGCTTACCTGGGGAGAAACTTCATTGTTAGAAAAGCAGTGCCACTCTCTAGCCAATATGTAGCAGAAGCTGGCAAAACAGAGCAATTTATAATAAAAAATTTGATAAGGAAAGTTTTTCTTTTCTTTTTCCTTTTCTGCTGATGGAAGAAGTGAATTAAAAGGGTTTGAAGTTGCACACCAAATACACAAATGCATGTGTTTTGCAATTGCATTTTTTGGGGGGCATATCACTTTTTAAGCAAACACTGACGTGGCATTTTGAGATTCAACAATAAAATTATCATGGTATTCAGTTACTTTACCAGTAGTCTGCATAATCTTCTTCTTGTCTAGTCCTTCCCAAATATTCATTACTAAAAGCTTGTCTATGTTTGATTGGTAAAGACTGGTACTCTTGTGCTTGTGTTTCAGTTTGGTGAACTGGGTCTCCTACAAAACAATCAAGCATACAGCTAGACTGGACTGTGACTAGGAATATTCCTGTTCATCAAGGTTGTAGTTGAAGATTGAGTCTAGGGATGAGACTGAAACAAATATTTGATCAAGTGTCAGTATATAAATGAGTACACAAACTCTTGAGATTTGTAAGACACATGTTAGAACTCAGTTACAAGAAATGTTATTTCTAAATTCACAAGCAATCTTTGCATGAACATGATCATTCCGTAAAGCAATGATCTCTCTACTTATTATCTTCGAAATGAACTTTATGGGCTCATGTCATGCCAATCAACTCACACATGTACTTTTAAAAAAATTGAATCACTTTGAAAATGTACTGCTATTTAGACGAAAGCAATAGCATACCTTCTCATTTTGATAAGCAAGGGCCGAAATGCTCTCTCTTCCTCTTCTATGTCAAATACCATCAGTACGAACTTGTAACATAACCAGCAGCTTTCACTGCCTTCGTTAGTTCATTAAGTCTCGCATATATCTTCTGCGACATAGGGTACTGAGACACATCTCCCACGAGGAACTGACGAATAGCCCCGTCTACTTCAATCCAGCTATACCCCTGCGTTAGTTCATTAAGTCTCACTGATGAATAGCTCTAGAGCTTCTTTAGGGAACCCATTGAATGCATAGCCCTGAATCATTGTATTCCAAGAAACTATATTCTTCTCCGAGATCCCATCAAACCTATGACGTGCCTTCTCCATATCTCCACTCTTGACATACATATCTACCAATGAGGTAGCCACAAATACATTCCTATCCATCCCCATTACTGTTATGTATCTATGAATCCACTCCCCTTAGTCAAGATCCACAATTTGGTTACGAGCAGACAAAACCGAAACAAGGGTGTAACTATCAGGCCTCAAACCCATCTCCAACAACCTCCTAAACACATCAATGGCTTCTCTAGACCATCCAACATCTATATAGCCGCTAATGAGTGCATTCCAAGACACAGTATTTGTGTCAGGAATATCCTCAAACAGCTTGAGTGCACTCTCAAAATGGCAGCAATTCGCATACAAGCTAAACAAACAAGTCAAAACAATCTCATCACAATCATAACCTGCTTTCAATTTCAGCACAAGCTGGACACCCGACTGCAAAAATTAACTGACAAAATGAAGAATTTGTAAAATTTAAATGAGAATGTGATTTTCATTCATTAGTATGTACAAAAATTATAATCTAAACACTACATTTCCTCAACAACATTATTAAGGTGAATTCGGAAATAATTAGAATTGCCGGCCCAACTACAATACAGCGGGATATAGCATAAAGCCCATGTCATTCATGAGTGCAATAGAAGGCCCATATTATCATTGACGGCCCAATCTCCAAACAATTACAAAATTCCTTAAAATTACAAAATTGCTCAATTTGTGTATGAAAGTACCAAAAGATCTCAATCCACATCTAAGCATCCTCTAGATGACCCAAAATAATGTATACTCTTGAAAAGATCACACTTCACATACACATGCACGCCATCCAGAGCATCTTGAAACTCGTCTACTGGACCCTTTAGGAGGAGTCTTGACTCCTCCTTAATTACGATCTGCAACAGCACGTTTAACATACCGATGATCGAAACGAATCTCGAAGAAGCCCATGACCACAATAGAGGTATAAATACCAAATTCTCTGACTTTAATTTCTTTAGAAGGTTGAAAGAGTTCCAACTTATTTGATATAAGAGAAAACACTCGATGCAATATCGAATAATATATTTTCAAATTTTCATCCATTTTAAAATTAGAATTTAAAATACAAATTTTTACTTGTAAATATTATAACAAAATTATCAGTCGTGTTGTCAATTTCCATCCCCTTAATGGTTTTCTTCAATAATTTGAATTGAAAGCAATATGATTAAGACTTTATAGTAATTTTAACCATATATCTTAAAATTGAATTATAAATCACAATCACAATCACAAGATCATGAATTTTGATTTATAAGCTATCATTGGAAAGTATTGTCGGCCAAGAAAAAATGGACCCCTTGTATTTATTTTATAAAAATTCCTTGGAAGAGCCATCACAGTCTCCATGCATATATGGTGAAATCTTCTTGGCGATTTCAGTTCAAAAGCTTCAAGATCCTCAACTTGGGGCTCTGAATTTGCTTTCAAGTCCTTTTGAGGTTTGTACAGTATAATATTGTATTGTGTATATATATTATATATATGTAACTAACCTGAAAATTATTTTGTTTTCCCCTTTAACAACCTCAATTATTTTTAACCTCAAAAACATGAGGACCACTTTCAACTTTTGAGGCCATGGCACTTCTCTATGTGGGACTCCTCCTTTGGTGTCTCAATCACTTTCATTTCATTATTGTCTTTCTTCTAACATCAACCCAAAGTATTTTGAGAAGCAGACTTAAAATAATTCAGCTCGAACTTTATTCTACGTGTAGTCGCTGCAAGAAATTTAAGTTTTAAGACGACTTATCATATTTATAGAAAATGACTGTCACTTTTCTTACATCAAAGGCGATTATTACATTAACAAACTAAAGTTTTGTTTGATAACTAATAAAACTAAATTACAAGGAGGTAACAACTTGAATGGGTTTTATGAACCAACATGTTTGGATATTAAGAAATTGAAATGATGTATATATATTATACATAGAACCAAAATAGAGATTGAGTTTTTTTGTTTGTATAACATATTATTTAAACACAACATAAATAATTATTTAATTGCATACTCATTTGGAAGTTATAAATACTCTTAGTTTTGGTTTAATTTTCTTGCTTCTTTTCTTGCACTTACGGGCTTGTTTTCTTCAGTTTTTTTAGTCTCTCTCTTGTACTTTTATTCCCGTTATCGGGTTATGAATAAAACGTACCAATCACTTATCAAAAAAACAAAATACATAAGAAAAATACTAATTTTGACCATCAGTTTTTAAATACAAAAACAAAATATAGATGAAATAGTCGATCAAATATCAATTGATCAAGCTAACCTCGTTTGCATCAACACTTTTTTTTAACATCTCAATTCTTCAATGAAGAATGATTCGAGGTTCCGTAAAATTGCGTCTTTCTAGATAGATATGTAGGAACTTGGAGTTGAAATGAACACTTTTACTCTAATGTATCAATTTTTATTCGTCTTATTTCATTTCCAAATTGTTGATGTAACACCCCATTCAAATCTCAAGTAGAATCATCAAACAAGCATTAAGAGATGAATTTTCAACATAAACCCAATTTTTGTAATATGTGTTTTCTATAATCTTTTTATAAGTTTGATTAATTTCATCAATTGATTTACAAAGTCAACTAAACTTTCATATCTTGTTGGAATTTTATTTGATTTGTTGAAAAGAAAACGGAACTATAATATTTTCCCATTTTTTTCGTTGATTTTATTTGGTTAGCGCAGATTTTTTCTTTCCCATATTGCGCATCAATTGGTATCTGTTACTGAACGTTACGTAAATTTTGGAACTAGCCGTTTAAAAGTTTGGCTATAAGAATGAGTCTATTTTCATTATTTGATAGACAGCAATTTACACTTCTCTTTCCACTTTCTAAATCCCTACTATTTTGAGAGCAGAGTCCTTCTTTTAGTGTAGTTCTTGAATTGTTCTGTGCGGTGCAACACAGTTCAATATTTTCGAGTGGGCTGTTTTATCCTGGGAACGTCAAGGCTGATCGTCTGCTGTGCAATTATCCGGACAGTGCCGTGAACGTTTTAAAGAGAACGACCTAATTCGCGACTCAACCTATCAATATCAAATTTAAGTTCGGTTTATTTTATTATATTTCTAACATATTCTTACATATAATTCTTTTAGTAATAAATCAAGGAGTCATAACATGAGATGTGACATCATTATAGAACTTATCAATAATGCTATCAAACAATATAAATAAAGAAAATTTTGAAGTAATGATTGTGTATACGTGTAGGAAACATATGATTTTCAATGCTAGGTCTTGCTTTGATTAGACACCAACAAGGAAATTAATGAAAAATGTATAGTTGATAATCATGATTCAAATTCTTGCTATTGCTAATTAAACATCATATATTAGATCTAATCTCCATAAATCTTGTGTCGCAGTGATGAATGCATGACGATTGTAGGTTCTTTTTTTGGAAAAAATGTGATCTCTTTTTTATATAGTAAAGTTAGTATTGTGCCTAATTTTTTTTTTTTAAATAAGATTGAAAATATTGGGAAATCAGCTGTCCCCACTAAGCATATTCTAACTCAAACTTAAATGCAAGAAGATCTAATTGTATAAAAAATATTTTTTTGTTAGTTGTAGATTTATAATATGAATCTATCAATGGATAATTGAAAGTGCATATTTGGACTATTTTATTGGTATACTTTAATTTGTGAAATTGAATTGTATACACATATGTATCAAGTTTGATATAATTAAACTTAAATTGTATACACATATGTATCAAATTTGTATACACATATGTTTGATTTGTTTATAATGAACATCCTTTTTTTTTTTTGAAAGCATAATGAACTTCCTAATTAATTATTACTGATTTTCCTGAAATTATTTTTTAAGAAGAAAATGAAAATGCATATATTTTACTTAAATTATTTCCTTATTTTCGTCCTTCCAGATTTTAATAAAAATAACGCTTGTTTACGAATGAAAAAATAATAACAGTGAGAGTGCTATGCTAAGTGGGTCCATGGTCATTAAAAAAAATTGTGCTGGTCTATCTGAATTATCATCAGTTGAATGTTGACTCATTGACACAAAAACAAACAAAAATGAACACCATGATTTGATGGTGTAGATCTCAAAATCTGCAATTAATTGCCTACTTAATTTAAAAGCTAATTAACTTTAAAAAAAAAAGCTAATTAACATGAACAATTATTAATTACTTTCCTCCACTCCTAAATATTGTGCTTGCGAGTGATATGTCCATTACACAACATTGTCTAATTGCAACCCTTACCTACTTCCATGCCTGTCTCCTCCTTTTCCTCTTATATTTAATTTAATTTATTGCATAAACCCACCTCACTAACCACCAACTTAATGCCTCATTTTTCACTTCATCATTTTTGTTTATCACTTCTTTTACAGTGTGATGTCAACTCCAGTTCACATAAGGTATGTGTTTAATATTTGTAAATTCAAAAGGCCATTATTGAGTGTATCTCACTTTTGAATTTAATTTGTCTTAACTCTTATTTTATGTTGTAATAATTATTTTTGTTCAATTACCATTTGAATTTGTCTCCTACCACTCATATCTCTGTCAAGCTGCCTCAGTGGAATGCTAGGTCAATTCAAGTTCTTGGCCACAAGAGAACAAGAAAATCCAGCAAGCCATCAAGTGAAGAACAGTCCATGATTTATGTAACGACAATTTTTAGTGTCTAATCTATATTATACTACTATATCATGTGTAGCTAGGGTTTGGTTAGAACACTAGAGTTAATTAATTATATGTATAACATATATGCAATAGTTGTTTATCATTATTTAAATAAAAAAATGCATGTATAGCATAATGTGTAAGTCCATAAAGAATGAGGCTCTCCTAAGTATTTTGTGTATGGTGTTTGTCATGTGATATGCACTTATATTTGTAAGTTAGATATTGATTAATGTTCTATATTGGTGCACCATGCACGTATAATCTCTTTTGCTTGAATATGTGTTTATTATGTTTGACGCTCATAGAAAAGTTGGCCCCACCTTTCGGATGCGAGAGTTTTTAGCGTTGCATAAGACCAATTCTCTCGATATGTGACAAATGGTATTAATGCTAGCTCAAGACACTTAGCGATCATCACAGCGCATGTGTGGATGCAGATAGTTTGTGGTGACATACATCTCTTGAGTAATTTATGGAACAAAAAAAAAGGTCAAACGTGGATGCAACAATATTTTTTGGGGAGTTAAGATTCTCCGATGAATCAACTCAATCAATGACGTTGTTGCACAATAAGTATTTTATCTATTACTATTTGAACCTCGCTTGAACCTGTCAATCTTTAACACGTGAGAAAATACATGCATACTCTTACATGTAAAATTATACCAGTACCACTATATTTTTTTTATTATATTTGAGATTAAGACAAAACTACTTGGGATCCTCATTTGAATTAATCATAGTTTATATTCTCTTGGATCTTTAATTTTGTAGGTGCTATCTAGATTAGGTCATATTTACACCAATCTCTTATAGGTCATTCAAGATTTCCCAAATCCTTTTGAAGAGAACATATATACATGTCTACTCAAAATATTTATGCCATGCCCATCTCTTATCCGGTGAGCACTCACTCACATTCACAGTCCATAAATGAGCTAGCAACTACCAAAATCATAATTAAATATCTCATTTTCACATTTATTTTAGTATAGACGAGCTAAAAATAAATATATACTCATGACTTGATTAGTAATTTTTTTTACAGTAGTTACCAACTAATGATTTCATATTAAAGAAAGACTTGTAGCTATATATTGTACTTGTGAAATTTTGAATTTGCATGAACTATACACACTAATAATTATAAATAAATAAATAAATAAACACATAAAAGATGTGAAGAAAGAAGATTCTTGATGTTCTTCTTTATAATGTTTCTTCTCCATGTTTTAAGACATGAGAAGCATGTGTCCTCCGCAGAAGAAGAGTGGACTTGGAAAAGGACTTGGACTCCATTGAGTATATGACACATCTCACTCCCAAATCTCAATGGATCAAAAAGCAATCAAAAATATAAGTCTCAATAGAGCCACAAAACCCTAGCTACCATCTTCTTGTTTTGTGTTGTATATATTGATCTTCATATTTGGATAACATCTCTTGGGTCTTGGCAATGTATTCTGAGGGAAGAAAAAAATTTCCATAGTTATTCGTAAATATCAATGACGATATTATTATAGTAAAAAATAACTTCTTACGACTTTGAATAATATAAAATATTTTTCTTTCGAACTCAAGTTTATGTTGAGTTCAAAAAGGGTATTTTTTTTTCAAACAAAAAAAAAGAGTATTTATTTTGAATGATGAAATTAATGTATTTTGAGTAACTCCTAAGTAAGCAAATAAGCACACAATTTTGGATGTTATTCTAAACATATTTTTTTCACCCATGTTTTTTTTTTTAAAAGGAATGTTTTTGTTTTGTTTAAATGAACATAGAAAATATTTAGACAAACATTGAAATAATATTATAAAATTTAAGACAATTATTATGCACAAAAAAATAAGAATGTCAAGGACAATAATTATAATTTAAAAATATTCAACATATCTCATTTTTCTAGAGAGCTAATTAAAATGCATTATACAAAAACTATATTTACTTTAGAAGATGAGAACTAATTTATTAGGTACACAAACAAGTGTGCGAAAAAAAATATTCACGCATTTGACATTCGTCCTAACATTTTTCCTGCACATTTTTTTTTTGGTACAAAGGGAAAAAAGAAAGCCTAACAAGGGACAGCACAGCCTATAGCAGCTCTACTGAGATCAGCCCGGACCACTTCAGCAACTTCTAGTGAAGCCGAGTAAAAAAATCTACCTTCCAAACCAACGTCAAAGCCTAGATTTGTAAGGGCATCAGCAACCCTATTGCCTTCCCGATAACAATGCGTTACGTGGACAACCCAGTCACGCCTCACCAAGCTCAAAATATCCTCAAGGATGCCCTGCGCTAACCAACCCACAAGCCTACCACAAGAGACAGCCTCCGCCACACACTTAGAGTCCACATTTACCTCAATAGCTCTCTAACCTTCTCTCCACGCTAATTCCAGGCCTTGCCTCAAGGTGCATAACTCAGCCACTATGATAGTACAATGACCGAGCAATCTAGAAAAACCAATCATCCATATACCTGATTCATTGCGGACAACCCCTCCAACAGAAGACATACCTGGGTTCCCACGGCTAGCATCATCATAGTCAAGCTTTAAAAAACTACTCCTCGGCCTAATCCAAGAAATATATAGAAAATGACGGCTTACCGACTCTGTAGAGCCACCCAAAACCTCTACCACTGCAGCGACTTCCCTCCGGATACACTCTACTGGGGAGAGAGGCATCCGGACCTCCGGCTGGAACAACTTGGCACAACACCACCTCCACAAGGACCAAATAGTAGCACCAAACAGCCAGCCCCACCGCCACTGGCCAATGCTAACATTAAAATTGCTCATATTTAAATCCACCCAATCCCGCACCTGGAGAGAAAAGAATGAGGGAAGGATAGAGGTAGGAACGAGGTGATCCCAAACATACCTTCCAATGCTACAGTCGCAAAGAATGTGGATATCGTCTTCACTTGGAGCCCACAAAGAAGACACTGGGCCGACGAGCTGATGTTATGATGAAACCGGAGAGCTCTAGAGTGCATCCGTCCCTTTCTCGCAATCCAGCAGAGATGCCACCATTTGCTCGGCCCTGGAGCTGCCCAAATTTTCTTCCACCCAGGGTCCATTTGCTGCCCACTGTTTGAGATCAGCTGATAGGCTGATTTGACCGTGTAAGACCCGAACCTGTCAACTTTCCACACCAACAATGGGTCCCGAGAAAGCGGATAGCCCACGACCTTCTCCGTAAGCGAGCTAGGAAGAGTACTTTGCACTAACTCATAGTCCCACATCCCTTGGTCCTTAATAAAGCCGTTCACCATCATACCCCAGGGGCATTCCACACCCAAGTGCTCTGAGAGAACCTTACCTTCAAGCCAAGGATCTTGGAAGAAATACACTCGCTCCCCATCTCTAAGCCTCCAAGATAATCCACGGTCCAGCACAAATTTACACTTATTAACTGATTTCCACACCCGCGAAGCCTGAGGAGGACAAACATCCACGATGACCCCCTTCTGACCGTCATACTTTTCCCTGAATAAGCGAGCCCAAAGCAAGTTCGGTTCTGAACTAGCTGCCAACAGACTTTTCTCAATAGAGCCGCATTCATTGAAGACGTTTTACGAATGCCCAAACCCCCCGCCATCTTGGGAACGCAGACCGTGTCCTAAGCCACTAAATGGAGCTTCCGTTGATCCGCATCTCCACCCCATAAGAATCGACTATTCAGCCTATCCAACTTGACACAAACAGATTGGGGTAACCATTTAGCCTGCATCACATGGTTGGCAACAGCCGAGGTAACAGATTTTACAAGCGTGGCCCGGCCCGCCAAAGTCAGATGTTTAGCTTTCCAACCTACGAGCCGTCCGTTCACTTTCTCAATCAGATAGTTAAAATCTATTTCCCGAGTGTGCCCACAATAAAGCGGCACTCCCAAATACATGCCTAAGTCATCTGTACACTGAATCCCCAAAGTCGTACCTATCCGACGTCTCTCCAGCGTCGACACCGCGGATGAACAAAAGAACCGAGACTTTTGGTAGCTCACTTTCTGTCCAGACACACCACAGAACTCCCGCAAGACCCCAGACACCACCTTAGCCTGTCTGGTCGAGGCTTTAGAGAATAAGAGGAGATCGTCCGCGAAGAACAGATGCGAAACCCCAATACCATCCCGTTTTAACCAAATAGGCGACCACAAACCACCCTCAACCTTCTGATCAATTAAGAAGCTCAGACGTTCCATGCAAAGGAGAAACAGGTATGGGGATAAGGGGTCCCTTTGCCTGAGCCCTCTTTGAGTTTCAAAACTCTCAGACTTAGCCCCATTCCAAAGAACCGAGACTTGAACTGAACTAACAACAAACATGATGAGGCGGATCCACATTGCCGAGAAACCAAAATACAATAACGTCTCTTCGAGAAAGTCTCAGCGCACTCTATCGTAGGCTTTCTCCAAGTCAATTTTGATAGCAAGATAACCCCGACCAGTTCTCATAGTCTTAATTTTGTGCATAAGCTCCTGGGCAACCAACACGGTGTCCCGAGCCAACCTTCCCGAAACAAAGCTCGCTTGATGAGGCTCAATAAGCTTATCCAAGAAAGGCCGAATGCGGTTCACCAAAACCTTCGTAACCTGCTTTAAGAGAGAAGAACATAAACTGATAGGACGGAATTGAGAAACCAGTGATGGATGCTCGACTTTTGGAATAAGCACTAACAAAGTTTCATTCACCGAGACAGGAAACTCTCCTGAATCAAAGCTATCCGACACAAACTTATGGAGCCTGGAGCTCCAAAAATCCCAATAAGCCTGGAAGAAGCCCACGTGAAATTCGTCTAGGCCCGGCGCCTTCCAAGGCTTCATGTCAAAAAGGGCATTTCAAACCTCATCAAGCTCAATCCGACCATCCAAAGCCTCTCGATCATCCAAAGACAGCTCGGGACCCGACCACCCTGTACCTCTATTCCAAGAACGAGAGCCCACCGAATACAGCTCCTTGAAAAAAATCCAAAACCATCTATTCCAAGGTAACTGGATCCTCCACCCACTCCCCCTCCCCGTTCTTAAGAGAAAGTATTTTATTTCTCCTTCTACGGTTTAGAGTTGTGAGATGGAAAATTTTCGTATTGCGCTCCTCAAATTGAATCACATTATGTCAGGACTTTTGATACCACAAAATCTCCTCTTGTCTGTACACTTCCTGCAGCTCCGACCGCAACCTCTGTTCCAAACAAGACAAAGCGTGGGCACAGGACTGACCCAGAGCTCTCTGAACCCCCTCCAGCAGGCCCACAATCTGATTTTTCCTTTTAAAAATGTTACCAAATACCATTCTATTCCAATGGGAAAGGTTCCCCGAAGGTCCCCCAAAGCTTCCACAATCGGAACTTAGCACTCCCCTTCCCTGTAATAACCCACAAGAACTCTGGATGGGTCATCCATATAGCCTGAAAATGAAACGAACGCTCCCTGTTCCCCTCTGAGTCTTCTCTAGGGAGAGAAGGACCGGGCAATGGTCTAAAAATTCCCTCAGGAGATGACGAACGTGGGTGTCAAGAAACAGCTTCATCTACTCATCATTTCCCAAAACTCGATCCAGACGGCTCATAATCCTGTTTCTTCCCTATTGCGAATTGATCCACGTGAATGGTCGACTCGAGAATCCTAGATCAATAAAGTTACCCACGTGCACCCAATCCCGAAACATCTTACAGCGAGAAACAGTAACCGGCAAACCCCCCACTTTCTCAGAATCAAACCAAACCACATTAAGGTCCCCCGCTAGAACCCATGGGACATGAACCAGAGACACTAACTCCCCCAACGCCTCCCACAACACCCTCCGAACATCCCACCGAGGGCTTGCATACACACACGAGAGGAGCCAAGATCTACTATGAGTATCTGTAATACCCACATGAGCAATCTGCATAGCCGATTCCAGAATAGACACCGACCCACAAGAATTATTCTAGAGTACTCAGATTCCTCCAGCCCTCCCCATAGCATCCTGCCAACCCCCAACCTCCTAACCACCCCATCAGCACGGGAACCACTAATTCGAGTCTCAAACAGAACCAATATATCAATTTTATGCAAATGCACCAATTTTTTTAGGTAATTGGCCTTGGATTTCTGACCAATACCTCTACAATTCCAAAATAAAATAATCATTGAGACTTACCGGAGAAAGGGTTGGAGGTCTGAGCATCTTCCCGCTCCTTCCCGGCCAGAACACCAGCTCCATCAGCCAATTCGATAACCTCCCTGAGCTTTGGGTCCAAACCTTCACCGCCCACACGAACCACCGCGGAAATGGCTTCCAAGTTCAAATTTGAAAGAGGAATGCCACGCCGGCCCTAAGTCGCTGGAGGGGCCTGACCATGGCCCGTACCACGGCCTCGGCCTCCCCTACCACCTTCGCGACCACCGTGACCCCTCCTCATCGTAACCTGGCTCATCTCCATGATTTGGGAATTTTGGCAAGTTGGAGCAACAGAGCAATGCTCACTAACACACTGGGAAGGCAATTACGCCGTTCCCTCCAAAGCTTTCTCCCTGGGCCTAACGTGGGCTTGAGTCCTCTCCTGATTTACAATTGGGCTTGCAGCCTTCACCAATGGGCCCGCACCTCCTTCCAGCCCAACAACCTTCTCCCTCCTCACTACTGCATCCACAACCATGGGACCAGCCACAGTGTCATCAACCTGACCAGCACCACTCATCTTCTCATTCCCATCTCCTACTGAAGCCAGAACATCAAAACGAGACCCCACCCCAGCCACTAGAGCCTTACTTGAGGAAGTCATACTCTTGTTGTTAACCTGTTTCCTGCTCCCTCGATGGGGCATAACCATTCACGCCCCAAACTCAGCACGAAGAGCTACTGGCGACGTCTGCCACATTTCTTTGACTGCCTCCTACCCCTGCAGTAGGAGCAGCTGAGCCTCTCTGCACCGTCACCCTCGGAGTAAGAGCAACCACTCCATTGGCTTGACCATGCGCATCCCCAACCCCCATCGTCCTTGGAACCCCATACGCACATGCAGCATCTTTATGACCCGCACGGCCACACCTAAAGCAAATTAAATGCAACCCTTCATAAGCAATATGCTGATACCTACCATTCCAAGGTCGACCTCCACACACACTCTTGCAAAGAGAACTCTACTAACTTCCATTATACACATGTCCACCTTGATGGGCTTGGCAATAGCCGACGTGACTTCCATGAGGACATCTTCCTCGAAGAAATGAAGAGGCAACCCCGAAAACCGTACCCACATGAGAGTATGAAGAATCTTATCATCTTCTGCATCAAACTTCAGTGTCCACGGCCGAACGGTAAGGTAGTATCCGAATATCATCCATGGCCCTTTTTCCATGACAAACTTATAGTCCTGGAACAACTGAAAACGAACCACATAATATCTATTCACCAAGGGGATTAGATCAAACTCCCCATGTGGTTTCCAAAGTTTAGTGATCCTTTCCATCATAGTTCGCCATCCCAGCGTGCACCCAATCAGCTTAAGGACTAAGCAGTCCTTCCATTGAAATCCAAGTCTCGCCACCCTTTGGTCTGGAACACGAATAGCCGGTGTACCCTCATGCACGTAGTGTACAACCGGATCCTCCTCTGGGAACCTCTCCTTAAGTTGCTTCCGCTCCGCTTCCCGCTTCCTTTCATGCATTAGAAGTTTGTCTTTAAAGGAGAGTTGAGGCCTCTCATCCTCCATCGGAGGATTCTCTACCTCATGATCCGGGTCTTCCATCGCCATAGCCTGATCCTGAGCAACAGGCATCTCCTGTCCCTCGACCGCACCCTTCACAATTCCCTCTATGGGCTCCGTGCTATCAGTCGGCTTGACCTTCTTGGTGGAACGATGCATGAGGTCCACCTCCTCTGCAGATTGAACATTCTCCGCCACCGCCGCCAAAGAATCGCGTGCCCTAACAGCCGACACAGAGGCAACCCTAGCTTCGGAGTTTCCGGACATATTCGCTCACTTATGATTTTCCTGCACAATGAAGTTTTATGTCCATGCATGTTATTTTTACACTTATTTATTCCCTAAAATTTAAAAAAAATAGCACATGGAATCAATAAATATATACAATAAAGTGAATATATTTTACTTTTAATTCAAACCTAATTTCTTTTTTGGTTAAGTGTCATGTAATCCCGTTAGAAACAACTTTGTTTGGAAACTTGAGACAGCAACATTTCCAGAATATTATGACACATAATTGCATATATGTTGTGTGGCAACTAGTGGTTCCAAGATATGGACAGCAAATTGTAATTCAATTTTAAAAATCCATCTTTTTTTTTTCAAATATAATTCTCTAATTTTTGTTTTCTTCTACATTTCCATCTCTTGTCACAAAATCAACAAAAAAAAAATGCATAGATAAACAAGGGAAGAGAAAAAAGAAGAGATGTATAAAGGGAAAAATAAATGCAGAAAAAAAAATAGCAAAACATAACAAGTAAATTTTCTCGTTTGGTTCGTGTATTATATATATTCTAGTGTAAGGCCACATCAAAGCAATCTTCTCCATATTGTGACAACTTTTATCCCATTTATTTATTATATCGCAAAAGAGATGTAAAATATACATACATTATTTTTCAAGGCACTCATTTTTACCTTTTGTTTTTGCCCATAACTCTTGGTTTTTACAAAGATGATGCAAAAACATAATGTATGGTTGAGATTGTGGAGCCCCAAAAAATATGGAACGGGCAAAAATTGTGAAAGTCGAATCGCACTACAGGTAGCCTGCATAATAAGCATGTGAAGTTTGTGAAGTTTGTCATCACTTGATATACAAGTTGAGTCATCCACTTATTAGCTTAAGGTTTTGGGTTGGATTTAGTTTAACATGATATCAGAGCTGGTTTTGTTTGAGTCTAGTGACCTGTCTTTGTGGCTTCCCTCTATCTGTTTGGGCCTAGTGACCCATCTTTGTTGTCTCCCTTCTTGGTCCACGTGCATGATTTGTTGTGTTATCCTGCTTGCACGTGAGAGGGAGTGTTAATGTCTCATATTAAAAGAAGGGTTATTTATTTTTGTCTCCCTTGGATTGCTAAAGTTTATTGTTTTAATCCTTGTCTTGTTTTACATATGGTTTTGGCCCTTAAAGTTTTCGTTTTTATGATTTTAACCCTACTCACCTTCTATACCAGGTGATAAACTGCCATATCACAGGTCATCTCCATGTAAGCCGCCATGTCACACGTAAGTCGCTATGTACATCACCTCCAGCACACTAATTGAAACACAACGTTTTGAACAAAACTATGTCATTCTTCTCTAAGCGTCCTCAACAAGGAGATTTGACGACGTCTCAATGGTGATCCATTCACGCAACTCAGCCAGAGGCAGCAAGGATCACGCGCAACTCAGTGAGAGCTTCTCGTCATCGCCGTCGAAGCTTGCAGACAAGAACTCTTTTAATGGTGTTGTATTTGTTATTAATGGAAGTTGCCTAAATTGAATTTGGTTTTGCAATTCGTCAAATTGAGAAAGGGTGTGTGTGCTGTGGGATTTATTATTACTATTTTATGAGATCTGTGTTTGTTAGTGAGTTTGGGTACTGATTGTTCCCATTTGTGATGGTTCAGTAAATCAATTGTGTTTTGTGAATTTCTGTTGTGTTCTATGAATTGTTTTGAGTTTGTTTTGTGGATGTATGTTTATTTCAGTTGAATCCAAAACACGAAATCG
>JAYMTA010002418.1:0-16595 GCA_036897625.1 Pelargonium cotyledonis | reverse complement strand
TTGCAGCCAACTTTGACAAAAGAAGTGTGAAATTGCTGCCTTTGTCAAAGCCATCCCACAGATTGTGGGATATGTTTTCTGCCACATTTATCTCATTTTATCCATGCATTCAACATAGTGGACTTAAGGGGAAAGATAAGACAAATACGGGAGACTGTTAGGGCGAATTGACTATGATGCCGATATCCAACATTAGCTAGACTTCACATAATGGCTTGATTTTCTATTAGTGAAATGTGTTGTGTTTCACTTGCACCGTTATATGTACCGGTGCAGAATTACTAAACAATACCACTTTCACATATAACACTCTTTCCCCAACTTGGACTCATGACCTCATCATGATCAAAAGGCTCCAACTTTTCTATTCCAACAAGTGAAAGCTTATAGGCAAAATCTTAGCTAGAGTGCTTACAAGAATGTTGAGTTTGGCATTGAAAAACAAGGAGACTTTGTTCATCAGATCCTCTCATTGAGCTCGATATGAAACATCAGAAACCGAACCGGTTACTCATAAACCCTTGGCCTCCCAGCCGCGCAAGCATTCGTTGAGCTCAGCTTCGTTCCGGGAACAAGTATAAACTGAAGCCCCTAGTTTGGCCAGTTCCTCCACAATAGCATATCTGCACAATATTGCTCAATCAAACCACGCAGCACTTAATTACTACAAGCACGTACATGCAGAAGCAAAAAAAGATGAGAAAATGAAGAGAATTCGAACCCGATTCCTTTGGTTCCGCCAGTAACTAGAGCAGTGGTTCCAGATAGAGACCATCGTCGACTATCAGTTTGAGCCATCATATATATGCACACTCTCTAGCTCTGCAATCTTCTGCACTCAAATTGACTTTTATAAGCTGCTCATATATACCGCTACAACCATGTTTACTTATATGCCAACATTCATTCAATCAATTGATTATGTGATTTGGCTAAAATTCGAAAAAAAGTAGGCAAAAATTTATGGCACGTAGGACCACTTCTTAATTTCTATACAATTTAAGTTGAGAAAAATGTCATTTATGTTACCGAACTTTTAAAAAGTCAACGCTTTAGTTCTTGAACTCCAAAATTGCCAAAAGGGTTTATGGATTTTGAGTTTTCTTTTTCAAGTTGATATAGTTCATACTACTAGTCAAAATTATCGAGTGTTATAAGTTTCGTTGACATGTTGCTAATGTAGCATTTAATATAATTAAATATATTTTTTTAACTAACCAATGGTATCATTTTGTAATGTTGGATGCCTTGGATATACATATGGAGCAACTAAAGGTAGTTTTAGAGTTTAGTTTAGCTTAGTTACCGAATTTTGAGTATCAAATTAAGTCTTGTATTTTATTGTATAATTAAACCATAGGAAATATTCTTGTTCCTCACTCTCAAGTTGTTGTGCATAATACATACAAAAGGCTGCCGCATAGTTCCCAATGTCACAGCTCGCTTATAATCACGTTTCGCTTCTTGAAAGCACACTCTTGCTCTCAAACTGTGACATATGTAATTGGACAAAATCTAAGCACGCTATACGTTCGTCGTCCTTTAATCGCACCTTTCTTCCAAGTGCCCGTTGTAAGGGTAAACTAGGCCCTCACAAAGATCCACAAGGCTACAAGGAGAGGTCATCGCCCCTCATTCGTAAACAGTCACCACAAGGAGAGATCTTCACCCTTTCTTTGTAAAGGGTCACCATAAGAAGAATTTCTCTCTTTTTTGTAAACGGTAACCATAAGAAGAGCTACTCACCTCTCCTCGACACTTGGCTCCCACACATTGTAGTGTGCTAATTCGACTAATTCAAAAGAAGCTAGCGCAACACATGCATATCATATACACATATAAATACGTACAAGAATCAAAATTCAAATCAAATCCGGCCGTCATTTCACATAAAGATCTCATACATGACAATAAGTTTTACTCATTAACCGAGAGATCAATATTCAAATCTGTCCAGAAATACATAAAACTTGAAGGAAAAATACCAATACTACTGCATAGTATGTGTGAAAATGAAAGGGTTGTTCATGTAAAGCGCACGCCATTGACAGTAAATCCACCATCAACACTTTAGTCTGTCCTGTCACGTAAGACGCCGCCGGTAAGCACAAGAACGCCACCGCCGCCGCCACCTCCTTTGGCTCTCCTACGCGCCTGAGCGGCGTTCGAGCTATTACAGCCTCCTTGTACTTTTCAATACTAAGAAGCTGCAAAGAAAAATATATATAACAACACAAAAAAATTATCATAATTACCCTAGCTTGTTTTACTAACTATAATTTGAAGGATTTGATCTTAATTAAGGAGCTAGCTAGGATGTTTCAGGCTCGCTGAGTGGTGTAGTGATGAACCAAGGCGCAACAGAGTTGGTTCTGATATTGTCCTTGGCCCATTCACATGCCAAACTTCTACTCAGTTGATTCGTTGCTCCTGTACAAATTAATTATTGTATATATATATATATATATAAAACACATACTCAAATCATGACTAATCAAAATTAAACCATAATTAAATTGCTTAATAATCAACCTTTTGTTGCTCCATATACAGAAGCAGTGCCAGATAACACACTAGCCGCAGAGGACAAGAACACGATGCTTGCTGCTACGGAAGATTTCAAGAAAGGATGTGCAAGCTGGCTCAAGTGGTAACCAGATTCAAGATTCGTAGCCATGATAAATGAGTACTCTTCTGCTGTGTATTCTGTCGTGGGCTTCGATATCGATGTACCAGCATTGTGGACCTGTAAAAATATGGAACGGTCGTAATCTGCGCGACCAGTTTAAACTTTTAGTTGAGTAAGTTACTTACGAGAATGTTGAGTTTGGCGTTGAATCGTGAGGAGACTTTGTTCATTAGATCCTCTCGTTGAGTTCGAGACGAAACATCACAAACCGAACCGGAGACTTGTAAACCCTTGAGCTCCCAGTTATGTAAGCATTGGTTGAGCTCAGCTTGGTTCCTGGAACAAGTATACACTGAAGCCCCTAAGTTGGCTAGTTCCTCCACAATAGCATGTCTGCACAAATCTTGATCAAACCGCACAGTTAATTACAACAAACATAGCAAATTAATAAAGATTGATGGAATTTAAATGAAGATAGGATTGAATCCACCGGTGACAAGAGCAGTGGTTCCAGAAAGAGACCATCGACTGTCTGTTCGGGCCATGACTCGCACTAGTCTCTGGCTATACCATCTTTTCCATTCAAAATCACTTTTATACTGCTCCAACAGCTATATCCACAACTTAGGTACCGCTTATAACGATAAGTTGAAGATAAAAATAATGGTGCAAGTGAAACCAAGTCGTAAAAAATAAATATTACTCTAGCTAGCGTGACCAAATAATTATCAACAGTAATGGTTTCGATAGTCTGGGGCTTGTGAACCCAAACCTATGTTGGTGCTATATATAGTAATTCATTGAAATTAGTTTGTCACAATATATGAACACGTGTTACAGGTGGACTCACCTATGGAACCAAATTAATCAACAATTATAACATTTTATTTTAGTTAGTAAAACATAAAATAAGTAAAAATGCATCTTTTTCTTTTCTTTTTTTTTTCTTTTTATTTTTTTTAAATTTTAAGTAAAAATGCATTAGAAATGCCATAACATTGTTTTTCTTCTACAATTATAACATTGTTTTCTTCTATATAGTTGTGCAACTTATAACTGTGAAAGTTAATGAACAATTTATAATTTTACTTAGTAGCTAATCAAACCATCTCACCCTATATTCAAGACATATCAATTCACTAACACCAACCCAATCCAGTACGAGGCCCAATTCACTAAGCCCAACTAAGTATCATTTTTTGTTGCAAATTTTATCTTTCACCATGTTTAGGTGGGTTATGAAATAATGCGACAAGTGATGGAAGATATAAATTAAGAGTGAGAAATAAAATTATATGCATCTTGATTTGTACAATAGTTGAAGAATCAACTTTCATATGAATAAAATGTAGTTTTAAGTAATAACAACATATTATTTCAAAAAAAAAAGTAATAACATAAATAAATACTTCTTCAACGTCGATATATAATACTTTTATTTGAATCTCAAAACAATGACCCAAATAACCAATCAGACAAGAACATTATAAACTAGAAAAATAACAGTACTATGAACTGAGAGTTCATGTAATATCAAGGCCTCACAGTTATGATCAGCTTAAACTTCTAGTTGCTTACTAGAATGCTGAGCTTGGAATCGAAAAACAAGGAGACTTTGTTCATCAGATCCTCCCATTGAGCTCGAGACAAAGCATCATAAACCGAACTGGTGGAAAGAACATAATTCATACCACTGGTCAAAATTATCGAGTAGCTAGTGGATTCATATCTAGGCTAGACAAAGGTCAAATATCAAGTTGAGCCAAATTGATAGTCCGGATTCAATTTTACGTAACGGATTGGTTATGGAATAAACATATTCATTGTGTTACGTGGAAAGAATTACCGAAGACAATTGGTGCATCTCTTAGAAGAGAAGACGGTCAAATTAACTGTTCAATTTGATACACGATTGAAGTATACTTAACCAATTTAGTATGTGGCTAACTCTCAATTAACTTGTATTTATAAAAAAATAATGGCATGCATCTATATAAAATAATAATAACTCGGCAACTAATTAAAATTTATTTGTACAACTGAAAATACTCTCTTATTTGAAGCTGAAAAAAAAAAAAGTTACACACATCATAATAGTTGTAGCTGAAAATTTGAGTCCAATCACGTGTGTCTCCGAAATCAAATCCAATCAATTTCCAAATCAGATCCGTAACTTAGATAAGAAAAATGAACAAGAAACAAAAATAAGATTGAAATAGGGTTCATGATGGGAGAGAGAAGCCATTGACAGTGAATCCTCCATCGATGCAAATAGTCTGCCCAGTAATGTATGATGCTGCTGGTAGACACAAGAATGCCACCATTGATGACACTTCCTCCGCCTCTCCCAGCCGCCCCAGCTGTGTCCGGCCTACTACAGCTTCTTTAAACTTTTCGTCAAAATTCAGGCAACGACAAAAACACTAGTTCAGTTATAGCTATAGATCCTCGTATGTTGCACGTGGATAGGTGGACTTACGTCGGGAGGAAAGGCAGACAAGGCCAATAGGCCAAACAGAACCACATAGTGTAAAACTTGATACCAACCCGAAAGCTTAAACTAATAGGTGGAGAACCTAATTGGCGTTTCAAGTGGGGATTGACTTCACATCCTTTCGATGTGGGGGCTAACACACAAGGACTAACACCGCATCAAATGATACACTAGTTAGTAGTTACGTCGTGCCACGTCTAACCTAAATAATTTTGACAATATGAGCATGATACTTCATTAGCAAGTATATATGTAGGGAAGATATGGAGATTTTACAGGTTGAGTGAGAGGGGTTGTGATGAACCACGGTGCAACACAATTGCTCCTGATGCTGTCTTTAGCCCACTCACATGCTAAGTTTTTGGTCAGTTGATTCAGTGCTCCTGTTTACATGTAGAGAGAGACAAAAATCATATCATTGGAGCTTGTACATTAAATCCATAATTAGGCTATTATATGACAGCAAAAATGATGAATAAATGTACCTTTAGTGGCAGCATAGATGGAACCAGAGCTTACTGATGTGACACCAGCAGCTGAAGACATAAACACTATACTTGCAGCTCCTGAAGATTTCAACAGCGGATGAGCCAGTTGGCTCAAGTGGTAAGCTGATTCAAGATTTGTAGCCATGGTCAGTGAGTAGTCTTCAGCTGTGTACTCTGTGGTTGGTTTGTTTATGTTGATCCTTCGCATGAAAGAGAGAAGAGACAGTGTTGATTAACTCTTGTCTTTGAGCTCAGCTTCATTTCTTGCACAAGTGTACTGCAGCTCCTAAATTGGCGAGTTCCTCCACAATAGCATGTCTGCAAGCTCAATGATCAAACAAACAACATCTACTATTAGTTGATCAAATCAAGATATATAGACAAGAAAAGGAAAGGAAGAGTATTGAATTGGAACCTGAGTCCTTTGGTTCCACCAGTAACAAGAGCAGTCATTCCTGAAAGAGACCATCTGCTATCCATTTGAAGATTCTAAGCCTTCACATAAATATAAACATACAGATACCGAAATATTAGCTAGTCTATAGACCTGGTGCATCTGCTACACTCACTAGTGTTGTGAAGCACTAATTGCACTACAACAATGCAGTCCTTGTCAACAAATATAATACAAAAGAGTAAACTACTCCAACTCAATCAGAGATTGCATCCATTATTTCCCCCCCTCTTTCTTCAAAACAATAATGCTTAATAGCCAACAGGAAATATCCAACTTGTCCAACTCCCAGGTTGTTGCGCATAATATACGCATGTATATAATTACATAAGCAAACCAAATCCTTCGTCGACCTAGCAGATCTCATACAAGACAATAAGTTTTTATTTATTAATAGAGGGATTGATGTTGAAATCTTAACCTCCACCGACACAGATAGGGCTTTTGGAAACGCAATTTACTCGCATAACCAACCAGATAATTAGCACATAAACTTGAAGAAAATACAAATACTGCAGAGGGGGTAAAAGGACGTGTGTATGTGCTCATGGGAAGAGTAAGCCATTTGCTGTTAATCCACCATCAACACAAATAGTCTGTCCAGTCATGTAAGATGCTGCTGGTAGGCACAAGAATGCCACCACTGAGGACACTTCCTTTGGCTCTCCAATACACCCTAGCAGAGTACGAGCTGTTATAGCCTCCTTCCATTTTTCATCACTAAGAATCTGAAGAAAAGAGAACAAAATTTTTTGTAGCACTTGTCATGATGATTTTTATAGTAATAACTTGAAGGAGTTGATTAATTAAGGAGGATGTTACAGAATTGCTTAATGGGGTTGTGATGAACCAAGGTGCAACAGAGTTGCTCCTTATATTTTGTCTTTCGCCCACTCACATGCCAAACTTCTACTCAGTTGATTCATTGCTCCTATAAATGTAGATGTAAATACAAATATAAAATACAGCCTCACCAGTCCCCACTATCTGTCTTGAATCTCAAAATTCATAATTAAGCTAAATTAAGCCATAATTTACTTAATTACCTTTACTTGCTCCATATGTAGATCCAGCACCACTTGCTGATACCACACCAGCAACAGAAGACAAGAAAACTATACTTCCTGCTCCTGAAGATTTCAAGAAAGGATGTGCAAGTTGGCTCAAGTGGTAAGCAGATTCGAGATTGGAAGCCATAACAGATGAGTGCTCTTCTAGTGTGTACTCTAACGTTGGTTTCAGTATTGTAGTCCCAGCAGTGTTGATCTTAAAAGAATATCATCCAATTTTAGAAATCTATCAAACATTCATAATTAAACCTAGTTAAAGACTCCAATGAGCAACTCTTTCGAGCAACACACAGACATCAATTTCGCCTATAATAAAGGGCGGCTCAATGCATGAGGCTCCCACCATTGTGGGATCTGGGGAGAGTCATGTTTGTACGAAGCCTTACTCCTGCTATGCAGAGATGTTGTTTCCCTGACTTAAGCCCGTGATCACAATGTCATAAGGCAGCAACTTTACCATTGTGCCAAGGCTCACCCTCCAATTTTGTAAACAAATATTCAACGAAAAGCTATACAAATCAATTAAACACAGGAGAAAGAAAATTGCTTACAAGAATGTTAAGTTTGCCATTGAACAACAAGGAGACTTTGTTCATTAGATCCTCTCGTTGAGTTCGAGATGAAGCATCACAAACTGAACCAGTAACTCGTAAACCCTTGAGCTCCCATTCATGTAAGCATTCCTTAAGCTCAGCTTCATTCCGAGAACACGTATATACTGAAGCCCCTAACTTGGCCAGTTCCTCCACAATTGAATGTCTACATAAATCTCAAAGACACGGTTACAACAAGCAGAAGCAAGTACCATGAAAAGAAGGAATAGAGAGGAAGAGGACTAAACCCGATTCCTTTGGTTCCACCAGTAACAAGGGCAGTCATTTCAGAAAGAGACCATCGACTGTCAGGCTGAGCCATGATGCACACTATCTGTGCCACCTTATGCATTTAAAATGACTTTTATACTGCTCATGCAATCAAATGACAATTACAAGCCACCAGCATTTACCTGTTCTCTCTGCCAACTTATCCATCATAATTAAACACACTCAAGAAGCTTCCCTATAATGACAGTCCTACGAACTAATACTAGTGTCAAAAAATGAAGTGCCTAACTAGCTTTGGAAGAGTTAGTTTCATCCTCCAGAAGACAATTTCCTGATCCACAATCCCAGATTTAAAATTTGATTAACTGCAATAATTGCATGCTACAGCACAAATGATGGCAGAGGTTTCCTCATCCACAAACTACATACAGATAGTACATATTTGGTCAAGTAATTGGTTGCGTCACAACTGCAGTTATTGCGATGGACACAAAGAAAGCATCAGTTTTTTTTTTTGTTCAGCAACAAGCCAACAATTCCCCACTACAATCCAGACTCAAAAACCTTCAGTTAGTTTCTACTAAAATAACACCGAAATTGCTCTCAGAACCCACATCAGATATTACTTTACCATAGAGCTACTAGTTTGATTGTGAAAATTTTGTTATTTTCTGAAGTTCTGACCGACCATATGTTAATGATTTATTACGCATGCAATGATATATATTTGGTCCAGCAGCTGGGCTTGGCCCATATGCTAATGATTTATTACAGTAAGAGTTGGCACCATGTACAGGTAAATATTTGTTCCAGGACCAACTCCAACCGCCGGGCTTAGTCCATATGTTAATGATTTATTACACCATTTCTTGTACATATATTTGGTCCAACAACTGGCTTGTATAAATATAAATATAATAAATACTTGGTCCAACGGTTTGGTCCATTACACTAGAGATTTGCATATATTAGGTAAATGGCTTGGTCCATTACACTAGCTAGAAACTTGGTCCCCTATACAGATGTTAATGATTTATTACACACTAAACTAGAGATTTGCCCTACTATAAAATATTTGGTCCAACAGCTGGGCTGATTTTTTAAAGATATGGAGGTGTCAAATCTACTCCAACCCAAAAGCTTAAGCTAAAAGGCAGAAAGTCAAATAGTATTTAACGAGAGTGCAGTTTTCACATTGAATCAACGTGGTAACATCAACATAAGACATTGGTGAGGATACAAAATAAATAAAGCTCAGCTCACCATCTAATAGAGGAATTTGAACTTCAAAATATGAAGAAAAGAATGAATAAGTGTTACATAGAAGAGAGCATTACTTACCCCTAGCACAAATCAGAACAAGGGGGCAACTACAGTCAAAACCTTTTTTTTTTCTTTGGTCAAACAGAGAAACGCAGAATCCTGGTGAATGTAAGGTTTCCGCTTAGTTCATGTCCTCAATCCCAAATTTGGCCACTATTTGTGCCAAGGAATGCAAGGAGTTGATCATTAACCAATGGAACAAGGGAATGATCGAAAATAACACGAGAAAACCCCACTTAGAAGTGTAAACTACTCTAGGGAACTTCTAGTCATGCGTTGGGTAAAAACCATTCACAGACATTCCTCCATCGACACAAATTATTTGGCCAGTTATGTAAGATGATGCAGGCAAGCAAAGGAATCCCACTAGAGCTGAGACTTCTGTCGGATCCCCAAGACGCCGTAGAGGGGTTCGAGAAAATACCTCTTCCAAATATTCCTTGTTACTGAGCACCTGGAAACGCAAGGGGAACAAAGTAGGTAATCTCAATATGCCAAAACATTTTTTCTTCTCAAGTTCTTTATGCAAGAATGTACACATGTGTGAATTAAAACAGTTAAACAACAATCCACCACATAGTTTTAATATGGATGGATTCCATTCGATACAACAGTCACAACTAAACAATCAAAAACCAGTACCAACAGTTGTGTCCCTTACTATCGTAATCTAAGATAAAAACCAAAAGGATGTATGAAAAGAATGTTACTTGTTCCACCATGGAAGTTTTGATATACCAAGGTGCAACAGCATTACTCCTTATGTTGTCTTTTGCCCATTCACAAGCCAAATTCTTTGTGAGTTGATTAATCGCACCTGTATATCATGATAAAAGATAGCAGTATTGAAAATTCCCGAGGCTAACACATAACAGACCATATAGGACTTAAAGAAATCGCAGAAAGATATACTCCCTCCGTCCCAAAATATGTTTCCTCCTTTCTATTTTGAGAAAATTTAAGGATAAGTTAGTTAGTGTTGTATATTATCCCCGTAGACATGTGTTCTAACAAACTCTAGGGATACAAACTAGCTTACTACAGGGACATTATTAATAATTCATCCATAACTAACTTTCAAGAAAGGAAACAAGACATTTACTTTGGGACAAAAAGTCAACTCAAACATGACACTTATTTTGGGACGGAGGGAGTTTTACCTTTTGTTGCTCCTTGAAGAGACATAGACTTCAGTGACACGAAACCAGACACTGAGGAAATGAACACAACACTTCCCGTTCCAGATGCTTTGAGGAGTGGATAGGCAAGTTGGCATGTGTGGTAAACAGATTCGAAATTGGTAGCCATGAGAATAGAGAATTCTTCAGCTGTGAACTCTACCATAGGTTTCCGTATATTTGTCCCAACATTATTGATCTGTAAATTATTATGAAGAGATGCATGTCAGTCTTGATACAAAAATATTAAAAAATATGAAAGGGAACATAAAATGAACTTTACGCAATCATATTAAGAATGATAAGCCATTTGAAGGTAACATAAAATGAACTTTACGCAATCATAAAAAAAGATATAGTAGACTTCTGTCTCTCAACTTGTGAATTAGATACTCTATGTAATTACGACTGCAAGTTGTGTGTTCCCTCAAATATCTGCCATCATTAGTTAGGATTTGCATAGAAAGATAAAACCTGAAAATGCTTGTCAACATGCAAAAGGAGCATGTACAAGGAATAACATAATGCCGTTACTTTCCCTTGTTATCAGCAACCATATACAGGACAAAGCTTATTTAAAACATTGTACAATCTTCTCCACCCTTTTAACTTCTAATAATAGATATTATCTTCTTGGAGGCAGATAGAGCCATAAAACTTATTTCCTCAGAAAGCTGAAACCTAATGTTGCAAGTGCTGAATTTTACCCTGACTAAAACTTCTGATCAGCCATGCTCCTCCAGCTTGATATTTCAGTTCACAGCAAGGCAAGTATCAAACACAAAACTACCATTTATGGGCACTAGCTCAAAGTATTTAGCATCAAAATCTGAAGTAGTTAACTTTGAAAAGAAAACAAAATGCCACGAGTGCCACCAATTGAAAAATGAAAGCTTCAAATAATGGTAAGGCAAGTCTGAAGACTATATGGGTAAGAGTTTTGAATATCAACAAGGACCTCCATAGCTATACCAGGGTGGGGGTGGCAGGGTTTAACATTTTTGCAGTAATTGGACCATAAAAATTGAAACTTTAGCCTTCAAAAATACCAAGAAAATAAAGGACCTTACCAGGATGTTAAGCCTCCCATCAAACACAGAGGACACAATGTTCATAAGCTCCTCGCGCTGTGCACGAACCGATACATCACAAACTGACCCACTAACACCAAATCCCAAAGCATCCCAATCCCTGAGTCTCTCATTGAGCTCGGCCTCGTTTCGGCAACAGGTGTGCACTCTGGCTCCAAGACCAACCAATTCCTCCACAATGGCACGCCTGTAAATGCACCCATTCCCAAATCCACATTAGGGTTTAACGAAATGCTTCAAAACCCAGTGCCGACAAATCAATACAGACAAATGGGAATGCGATTTCGTACCCAATTCCACGAGTGCCACCGGTGACGAGGGCTGTCATGCCACGCAGAGACCATCGATTGTTGCTTGTGCTGCTGCGACTTGTCGAATCTGAAGTTGACATGCTTTGGCAGCAAATTGGGTTTATTGATTGAAACGAAGAGTTGCGAGAAAGCTTTCGATGGGTGAGTTGTGAAACTCGAAGCTTGAAGGAGAGGATCGAGTGAGAGTAACAAGAAGAAGAATGTGAGTTGTGGGTAGTGACGAGTGATGAACAAGAAGCAGAAGCTACGATTGCTTGAGGCATTTTTGTCTGAGAATTTGTGGATTGAGACTGTCATGTGCGACACTGTTCAAAAAAAAGAGAGAAGAAAGTTACTTATTTTGACCATAGTTGCATTTGATCAAGCGACCATATATGATCAAGACCATCAAAATATAATTTAATTCAATCTTATATATTTGAGGTAATTTAGTTTTGCATACTGTGCATATAACATTTTCGGTTGTAGTTTAGGCAGCAAATTGCGTTTTCTGAGCTGAATAATATTTTAAATTTAGCTCTTGTATTCAAAATCTTATGATTTTTATTTTTTAATTTTCAATTTTTTTATTTAAATCTTATGAATTTATCATAGAAATTGACTAACGTCATGTCACATGTATCCTCCACATCAGCTATCATTTCAACTCAATTTTACAAATAATTTAGATTATGTTTGAAATCGCTTATGAAAATTCAAAACCTAAATATTGATTATCTCTATGGCCAAATATTAGGTCATAAGAATGTTATGCTTTCCCCTTGAAATATAACCTAAACTTCACTCTCTCATATTTTTATTTTACTAAGCCCTGAAACTGGTGCACACTCCACATATTTGACCCGCAAATCAAGATGGTGACTTTGTTTATATATAATTCTATTAGAATAATATGTTTGGTCATTTGATGCATGTTAAGTGTTGACTAGATGGTGGTGATTAGATTAATTAAGCTTTCTTGTGAGCTAGGGTTTTGCTATTGAGTAATGATATGAAAGACTTGCAAATTTTAATATGTGTACTACTATAAAACCATCTCTTGAAAACCAAATAATGAAAACAACCCTAAATTAAGATGATGATTAGAGGTTTGATTAGTTAATGTAATTAATTATTTGAGGCTTTAGTCATCACAAGGAGCTGTCCATGCCCATCCTCTTCTTCCAACATATATAAATCCCATCTTTCATGTAAAGCTTAAGAACTCAATATATATCATAATCACACACAGAAATGGAGGAATTGGCTTTTGCAGATGCAAAAGGACAAAACTTGATCAAATGGCCTCCAAGATCCTATTGCTGCAGTTTCTGTAGAAGAGAGTTCAAATCAGCTCAAGCCTTGGGTGGTCACATGAATGTCCACAGGAGAGACAAAGCCAGACTCAAGCACTCTCCAATTTATCTCCAAAACCCAGTTCATGATGAGTACAATCTTGGTTTTGATCACAACCCAGTTCAGTTTCAGGTTTCAGCTTCATCTTCATCATCTTGGTCTGGTGATCATTGTGAAGGAGAGCAGGTTCTGAAGAAGCAAAAGTCAAGAGCAGTACTGCAACATTTCGTCATGAACAGTTTCTGCGTGGACTTGAAGTTGCAGATTGCTGATAATGATCATGACAGTGATGATCATTATGTTTGTCACAACAAGAAGAGACCAAGAACTGATGATGATGATCAGCTAGAGTTACAAGCACTACCTTTGTTGCTTAAACCAGATTTTGATACATATAATTTCCAAGATGTAGTAGAGATTAAGCAGATTAGTGCAGCTGGGTCAACAACTGAAGGCTTGGATCTTGAGCTAAGACTATAAGTCTATGATGCAATATATATGTTGGATTTGTACTTTGATTTGGACTTCTATTAGATATGTACCGATTATAGTTTTATTCAGATTTCTATATAATAGTACGGGTTTTGTGCTTTATTCAAACAATGATGGGGATTTGATAACATTCAATAAATTGAGGGTTAGGTCTCTGTAAAAGTCAATGATTACACAGAACCTCACTTATTGAGAAAATGTAAATAAATAACTAACGGAGAACTAAAAGTCTATATTGTTGTTGTCTAAAGAGCTCGTTAACGTTGATGTCTGAAGAGTTGATGTTGTCTGTTGCTAATTTGCTATATATATTTTTATTATAATAAGCAAGTGTATTAACCGAACCTCGAACCTGAGATCTCTGGAGGAGCAAAACTATATGCATGTGTATTTCCTTCATGTTTTTAGTGCAAGTTCATTTTTTCTTGTTTTTGTTTAGTTTCTTTCTTTAGATGAACAAGAGCTACTGATAAGGATCGTTAGTGCATGCATGGAATCTTGAATATGAGAACTGAAATAGCATATGAGAACATGCAAAGCTTGAAAATTTGCAAAGCCCAGGCTATAACTGAAAATAAACAATGTTACAAATGTTCACATAACATATATACAAAACTAGTCAGATGGATTTGATATGATATGGCATGCATATAAATATTCAAAACATGGATTCCAATTTTGTCTTTGTGTTATTATCATAATTAATCACTAATTAATTAAGACCCGTTCTCGTAATCGCGTCGTTAATCCATACAAATTAACTATGTTTTCTTCCTAATTATCTTTATGCATGATTGAATCTAGAAAACTTCAAACAAAAGCAAGGCAATTACCAATCCTGCTGATTGATTCCAAGTTCCAGCATTTATATATATAGTTTATAATTATAGATAATATATCGAGAGCATTTTTTTCATTATGACTAGCTGGCTATGAAGATTAATGTGTCTTTTGTTTTGTAACTATATGCTACATTTAATAAGTTAATTATTGAAGCATCAAAATGATGACAAACCCTAAAATCCAAATTAAAATGTTATGAAAATCGTTTTATGATGAGAAATAGAGGAACTGGCTTTATTCTTTTTTTAAATACCATTTATATATATAGATGAAGCTGATAGCCATGTGTTGATGCATGACTTGAGTGACTGAATTAATGCAAGATATAAGGTACCATTCTATATTATGTTAATATTGCTTTCTTTTGTTTCTTTTCATTAATTAATTCATTAAGAAATTGAGTTAACTATTAAATTGGTTTATAAATATACAAAAATTCAAGAAAATTTGTTAAATGACATAGATATATTGGTGTGTTCTCTTGTTCAATAAATTGCACCAAGATGTGGATAGTGTGGATACTATACACATGATCAATTCATGTTTTCAAAATCGAGATCAACCCATATTTTTCAAATAACTAGTTACGCATGTAATAGACAATTGATTAAAGTCATAAAAGACGACCTTAAACATTTGAGACTGTCATCTTAAAATCCAATTTCTTGTACACATATACAAATACAATATTTTCCTTTCTTCATAATAATGATTGAAGCTTCCAAGTGGCTTAGAAGTGCATGGGGGTTGAATTGGTGCATGCAAAATCTAAATATAGAGAAATTTAAACCATCTTAGAAAGCAAATCACCATTTCCAGCTTCCATTAGCTGTTGTGGCTTGCTATTTTTCATAATTATTGAATGGTCGAAATGTTGAAGAGTACATATGGCGGGTTTTATTATTACTATAAACATAATGAATCTCAAAACTCTTTTATTAATAGAATTAATCTGAACTAATAGAAGGTCAAGATTGTTTACTTTCTCATAATCATATGGACTCAGGTTTTATAATTAAATGTATGAAATCATATACTAAAGCTGTAAATTAGCATGCACAAGATGTGAAATATTATAAGAGTATTCTAAAAAATGTTACAAATACGGTTCTTTTTAAATTTGTAATGCTACACGTATTTTTTTATCGATTCAATTCTTTAAGATTAAGTATTTAATTGTGACTCTTAGAGTTGTTGCAATAAAAAAAATGTGACTTTTAGAGATTGCATTTTATAAACAAAATAAAAATTCATAAACAAAGCAACTCATGAGAAGCTTGATTCGAAGATGAAATTGTGAATTTTTTTTAATTAATTAATGAATATATAGCTACTATTAACATGCACGCATATAAATCTGGAGACAACCATACCATACAATTGTTTGATTATATTTTTTTAACTATCAATTACAGTTTTCAATGTTGCCGCTAATGGGCTGCAATGGCCGGCAAAAAAAAATATACTTAAAAGTTGAAAATTGTGGAGCACTAAAGACCAATTAAATTGATTTATTATTTTATTATGATGCCAGCCAAAGGAACATTTAAAAATAGTAAAATACTACAACATAGTAACTGATGTTCGTTGTTGAGATTTGGAAAGAATGCAGAAATTGTTATATTCAGAGACATTCATAAATTTTATACACGAAGCTTCACTAAATGTACAAATAGACTCATTTTATTAAATTTTATACAAATAGATATATGAACTTTTACTAAATGTACAAATAGACCTTCTTTGTCAAATTTTATACAAATAGATACATGAACTCTTAATTTTTTACAAATAGGTTTTTAAAAATTAACAGTGTTAAAAATTTCCGTTAATATATGTTTAATTATGTGTTAAAGTAGTGTAACAAGGTATTAAAATTTCAATAAACAAATTTAAGTTAAATAAATTGTAGGACTGTGTAACTAGGTGAACCCATACCGACTTGAGAACTTGACCTATCGATATTCAAATCTTTGCTCGGAACAAAACACGGACCAAATTAATATATATACATATATATATATATATATATATCTCGTAGGAAATTTTTATTCGAATAAAAT